>VJWM01000117.1:600000-827500 GCA_010909165.1 Anthoceros angustus
TTTCATTATCTTAATGTCATCACCTAATCAGGGGGTTTGCAGTTTGAGGATTGTGGGGGTGGAGAGAGTTACGTACATAGACAGGTTTTGGGAAGGGCAAGCTCGATTATCGACTCCTTCTGGAGTGGTTTTGAAGTCCACCAGCCCGAGTTCCCAACAGATTTGCTGTGTGTTTATGATGACGAAGTTGTTGATAAGGCTACAAAGTACTGCGTGTTAGGCAGGGCTAATGGCTCCTGTCAAGGTCTGTAAGTGCATTCTACAATTTGCTTTGGCGTACTTAGACTTGTCGGCAGCACGCCGACCGACCAGTAGTCTGAAAAAAATGTCCAGCAGTGGCACGGCGTTGTGATGACGGGACGGGTGCGCTGTCGACGACGGAGCCATGTCCATGTTCTTGCCGTCGGCAACGCGCGATGAGACGCGAATCACAAGTGGTGCGTGCGTTTTATTAGAAGACTTGGTTGATGAGGCTGCTCCTGCTTCTGGAGGCAACATGAACATCTCCCTCACTGTGATGACCTTGAATCTGCGCAGGGACGGCTTGCCGGACGGCGCCAATGCCTGGCAGCACAGGAAGCATGTGTGCATCGATGTCATCAAAAAGTACTCGCCAGTGATTGTGTGCACGCAGGAAGGTAGCCTCGCCTAGCTCGTGTGTTGATGCCGCACCTCTGTTTTGCAAGATTAGTTCTTCTGGTTGGATTGCTGGCCGAGCTCAAGCTCGAGAATTGGCGTTGGCATAAGACTAGTCCAGACAGTTTCTATCACACTCTTGTATCATCATCCCATCGTATTCCAGGCCTATGTGAAAAACTTCTTCTTCTTTCTTCCTTAGGTCTCAAGTCGCAGCTGGAGGATTTGGAGCAGGGGTTGCCAGGTTTGTGACGCCTGTTCACGATTCTGTCGAATTTGTGTTGTGGATGTCGGGGGATTTGGAGCTCGGATTTGTGTCAAATGTGTGTTGAGCATTTCGGAGGAATCGGAGCTTGGACTTGTGTCGAATGTGTGTTGTGAATCTCGGCATTACCTCACGATCGTATCCACGGGCCTTGGGGATGGATGTTGGCCAAGCCAGGTTACGAGCAGTTCGGGAATCCGAGAAACGGGCCTGGCGACCCCGTCGATCAGCACTGCACTATCCTCTACGACGCAGACAAGGTGGAGAAGATGGAGGGAGGAACGTTCTGGCTGTCCGACTCCCCGTCCGTTCCGGGGAGTAGGGCTTGGGGTTCCAAGGTCCCGTCCATCGTCACCTGGGTGATATCCTCCGCCGGGATCGCTGTTCGCACTTGGCTGGTCGTGAAAGCAAAGCTTTTGCTTGTGATGTTGGTTTGCCCTTGACACATGAGCTTGGCACACGTTTCTCATCAAAGGTGTGGAGCTTCCCGGATTCTGCTTCCAGGTCCTTAACACTCACCTGGACTGCACTAACAGCCGAGCTCGGTTGCGCGGGGCGTGTTTGGCCTGGCAGCATATCGAGACGCTGCCTCCATCTGTGCCGGTCATCTTCTGCGGGGACTTCTGTGCGGACAAGGCTTCACGGCCCGGCCGTTTCCTACTTGGCTTCTCAAGGTGCGCGTTGGTTACACAGCTTCTTCCTTCGTTCTGCTTTTCTGCTCTCTCACTTTGTTTTGCGCTGCAGGGAACAAGGGTTAGCTGGGGACATGAGGGATGCCTGGGCTGCCGCTCGCCATCGCCAGAACGCGCATTTGTCCTACACTTATCATGGATTTAAAGGTACAGAGAGGAGTCCACCCCGAGGAGTCCAGTCCATTGAACTTTTTTGTGTGCTCAGGGTGGGTGGCTGGCTTGCTGTATGCAGGAACGAGGAGGGGAGTCCTAGATGTGATGAAGGCAGTCTTCAGGGTGGTGTTTTTGTGCTGGGAGCGGGTGAACCAGGAGTTGCATCACGACTGGATCCTATTTCGGGGTCGGCCTCTGAACCCGGTCCACTGTGAGGTGGTGGACGATCACATCCAGGGACGCTACCCGTCCGACCATTTCCCTGTATTTGTGCAGTTTCTCTTGCCCCGGAACGTCAGGCTGCAGGAACCAACACACAGGTGACAGCAACACCACGGCAGGGCCAATTGTGTACAGACTTGTTAGGTGTTGAGGTTATAGCTGTTATCCTGTACCACCAGGAGTGAAGTTTGATGGTTCAGCAACTGATTGGATTTCTTGTAGCAACCTTGCAATCTCTGCATGTATGTCACGAATTTGGGGATGGGATATGTCCTTCGCCAGGAAGGAATGCGTCTCACAGTCCACTTGAATGCGACTCCACCCGGGGAGCTTCTTCACTTCCCTGTCCTTCATCAGCCTCCGGACTTCAACCCCGTCATCCCACCTTCCGGCCTCCGAGTAGAACTTGGCAATGAGCACATATGCAGAGGCATCTTCTGGGTCGAGCTCCAAGATGCGCTCAGCAGCTCGCTGAGCGAGCTCTGCATCGCCGTGGATTCTACAGGCACCGAGCAGAGATGTCCACACGCAGGCGCCTGGCGGGGAAGGCAGCCCAGCGATGAAGTCTTCTGCATCATCCAGTCGCCCGGCTCGGCTGAACATGTCCACCATGCAACCGTAGTGCACGTCCTCCGGTACCACGCCATGTTCTTCCACCACCGATCTGAACACCTCTAGGCCTTCGTCCACCAGGCCCTGGTGGCTGCAGGCTGTCAGGATGTTGATGAATGTGATGCGATCCAGCTTCACGTTCTCTTGCACCATCTGCTCCAGAAGTCTGAGAGCCTCGGTGCCGCGGCCATGCTGCGCAAATGCCAAGATCATGGCATTCCATGTTGCAGTGTCTCGGGCATGGAGCTTGCCAAACACCTGGCAAGCATCCTCCAAGCTTCCAGCCTTGGCATACATGTCCACGAGCGCAGTGCCCACAAACACATCCCTCTCCAGCTCGCTTTGAATGACGAGGTCGTGCACCTTCCTGCCCTGCTCCAGAGCAGGCATGCTTGCACATGCAGCGAGCAAGGACACAAAGGTGACTGCATTCGGCTTCACATCCTCCTGCAGCATCTGGGGCAACAGCTGCAAGGCCAGATCAGGCTGCCCACCTTCTGCGTACCCCTTGATCATGGCACTGAAGGAAACCACATCACGTTTTGGCAGCATGTCCAGGACCTGGCGTGCATCACCTGTGACTCCACACTTGACGTACATGTCCACCAGAGCTGGTCCTACCAGGGGATCCAACTCCAGCCCCCATCTCACCAGATCTGCATGGACTCGGCGGCCATCTTCGAGGGCAGCAGCACTGGCGCATACGTTCAGGACAGACGTGCAGATGACAGCGTCTGGCACCACCCTTTCCTGATGCATCAGATGGAAAAGCTGCAATGCTGCTTGAGCATTTCCTCCCTGAATGTAGCCATTGATCATGGCGCACCAGGCAACCACATCATGCTTCGGCAGCATGTCGAATTCCTGCCGGGCAAGATCGGTGCTCCCGCATTTCGCATACATGTGCACCAGGCAGGTGCCCACATACAGGTCCTTGTCTAGCCCACTCATCCTGATCCGGGTGTGCACCTGCTTGCCAAACTCCAGAGCTCCCAGACTGGCACAAGCATTGAGGAGACAGACAAATGTCACCTTGTCGGGTTCAACTCCTTCCTGATGCATTTGCTGAAACAGTTCCAGTGCCTCGAGAAACAGCCCTTGCTGAGAAAGACCTTTCATCATGGCAGTGTAGAGGACAACACTTCGCTTACAAGTGGCCTCGAACAGCTGACATGCATCCTGTATGCTGCCACACTTGGCGTACATGTCGACTAAACTGTTCTGTACGAACTCGTCCGATTGGTATCCACATCGGAACACCACCTGGTGTATATCCCTGCCCTTCTCCAGGGCATTGACAGCAGCACAAGCATTCAATGCACAAATACAGGTGACTTGGTTTGGCCTGATTCCAGATTTCTGCAACATGTCAAAGAGCTCCAGTGCTTCCTCACCATACCCATGTTGGGCATAGGCAGCTATCATGGCATTCCAAGATACCACATTGCGCACATTCATATTGTCAAAGACTTTGCGGGCAGCACATACACTGCTGCACTTGGAGTACATGGTTACCAGAGCATTTCCCACAAAAGTGTCTGATTCACATCCGTGCCTCTTGATGAGATCGTGAATCTTTTCACCCTTCTCCACATCTGCTGAGCCACAACAGGCACTAAGCAAACAGACAAAGGTCGTTGCATCTGGGCTGATGCCTTCCTCACACATTTTTGTAAACAGCGTCAAAGCTTCGTCTGCACCTCTGCGGCTCTGGGAGAGAGCACCAATCATGGTATTCCAAGTGACCAGATTGCGCTTTGACATTTCATCAAAGACCTCACGTGCTGAGTCCAGGCTACCACACTTTGCATACTTGGCCAACAAGCAATTCTTCACAGAGATGTTTGTATCGCATCGTGATGAGATAATGCACGAGTGAACTTCCTGCACATCTTGCAGGCGATGCGCACAGCGCAGCACCTTGAGAAATGTAAAGGAATTAGGCTGAACGCCTCTGTGCACCATGCTTCTAAAAACTTCAAGAGCCTGTGCTGAAAGGCCCTGTTGCTCAAGCCCTGATATGATAGTATTCGAGGACACCAAACTTGGTTCAGGGATCTTTTGGAACAATTCAAGTGCATTATCCACGCATTCACCTTTGACATACATGGCAAGGAGAGCACTGCTTACAGTAGGATCCAACTCCAAGCCTCTGTCCGCAAGCAGAGCGTGAACTTGCCTCCCTCTCCCTAGGGCTTCTGGGGAAGCACATGCATTCACCATAAGGAGAAACATAGAAGTGACGTCGGCTTTTGTACCGTGCATTTCCTTCAGTCCTTCAACAAGCTGAAGAGCCTTGTCCAAGTACCCATGATCAACAAATGATTTGATGAGAGGCGTCCATGAGAGCAAGCTTTTCTTTGTCATATCGTCAAACACCTGCTGCGCGTCAACCAGACTTCCACAGCTGGCGTACATCCTGATCAGAATATTCCCCAACAGGTCCATGTTCGAACCACTCCTGATCACATGTTTGTGCACTTGCTTGCCTTCTGCAAGAGCATTCTGTCTGATGCATTCCTGCAAAACACGCACATAGACATCGGTAGGACAGCAGTGGCCCCTTTCAGACATGGAATCCAAAACCAGCACAGCCTCCTTCAACTGCCCTCCTTCACATAGCCTGGTAACATTCCTGCCCACCCTGCATATGCAAACTCAGGCTTCACACATCGCTACCAATCTCAACAGAACCACAAGCCCTCAGAAATCATACATTCCAGCCTTCTTCGTACCTCCAACACTCTGCAGCTGCTCCGGAAGCCAAATGGCTGCTGTCCTTCAAACCTTGGGATGACGTGGTATGTGCCTCAGGCATTGCATCTATCTTAGCTTGAACCCAACGAGGATTCCACCGGCTGTCAATCCACAGCACCTCGTTTGTTTCCTTGTGTCTGAAATCAGGATACCTGGGGTTATTCTGAAAGAAGAAGGATCAGCAGACTGCCCAACACTGCAACCGTGGCATTCTCCCAATCCAACATCAAGGCTTGAATACCTTCCGGGGTCTGTTATCCCACCATAGGCTCGGATTCGAGAAGAAGCTTTTCCAGAGCTGTTCCCTCACCGCCACCTTATCTGCAACAACAAGCCCACATCCAAATGCGTGACAACTGCATCTCATTCCTCCACCAAAAGATCAACAAACACTATACACATACCGCCAGCCCCCATGCCCAGCTGCTGCTGCTGTGATGGATGGCAAGAAACAGCTTGATCCTGTCCCTCTGAGCCCCGATCAGCGAAGTAGAAGCGTGGGCTCATTGTTCTCCACCGGCTCAAGCCCGAGTGAGAGACTGCGGAAGATCGTGCCATCAGCTTTCCACTCCACCTCACAGAAGGGAAGAGGGAAGGAATCCAATTCATTAATTAGGAAGGCGTTAGTCTGACCTGTGTGCCAAGTGTGTGTGACATTTGGGCAAACATCCGTTTTCTGGCGTTTTGTGCGGAATGCCATCAAGGTGAAGGATGATCAGATGATGGGCTGGGCTGGACATGGGATGGCAGTTGATGTGCTCACTGCATCCCAATCAGAGCCGGTTTCGTTCCCCTGTGCTTGTGCGTCTCAAATCCTTAGGTCCGATGCCTGTGCTCTCCCAGTTCGAGTTGGAACTGGAGCTCGAGGGATTGCAGCAGGGAGGATCCAGTGAGACTCTGGTTGTGGACTCGGGGAGAGACACAGAAGGTTGCCAAATTAGGCAGGTGGTGCGAACTGCAGTCGGTGGGCGCATGCGGGGACTTCAGCAGCGCCAACTGTCATGGGCGATGCCCCAGGGACTGCAGTGCACCTGCAGTGGGGCGGTAGCTATGGTCCTCAAACCGGCCTCCGATGTGTTGCACTGCCAATTGATTCAGGCTCCAGGAGCGGGACAGGATAGTTCAGGAAAATGGCGTCCCGTGCAGGCTGCACTCGGTTGCCTCTCCTCTTGCTGCTGCTGGTTCTGCTCACATTCAGTGCTCGCATCGCTGCTGCTTCTTCGGACTACGGTCGCTCGGAGCGTGAGGAGCGCGAGGAGCGCGAGGAGCGGCGGGAACGGGAGAAGGAACGGGAACGAGAGCGGGAACGGGAGCGACGAGAACCGGAGCATGAGCATGAACACGAGCACGAGCACGAGCACGAACATGAAACAGAACCTGGGAGCAACGAGACATCCTCCAATCCCTTCATTCTGGACAGCCCCAAGGAGTTTGCCAGGACCCAGGCTGGCGTCCTCAGGGTGCTGCCCAGGCGGGCAGATGAAGAAGTGGCCACGCTGAAGGAGCTGGGTCTGGCGTTTCTGACCCTGGAGCCCAAAGGCTTGCTGCTGCCGCACTACCTGGACGCTTCTGTGGTGTTGTACATCCAGAAAGGTGCATTCAGATGATCTCCGCCTTTGACAATCTCTACCTGCCTGTGGTCATCTGTGCCTGCTTATGACCATCTCTGCTCTGTGACATCCATGGATGCAAGAGTGTGTCTGTTGTGTTTCTGTGGAGTGAGGTGGATGATGGTGTTTGTGGGAGCTCAGGGAGTGCGAGGGTTGGCTGGGTGGAGGACTACGAATACGTCCACAAAGACCTTGAGGCAGGAGATGTGTACACCCTAGAGGGAGGCACTGTCCATTACATCCTCAACACCGACAAGGGCCTCAGGTTGCAGATCTTCTCTTTGATCGATGCCCGGCACAGCCTGACGCCTGGGCACTTCCAGGTAAAAAATTGCATGCTGCATTCTCCTCCCTCGCTTTCTGAAGGAAAGCGGTCGCTAGTAGTTGGTACCTGACTGCGTGGAGGAGCTAAGGATTGTGCATTTCTTGGGAATGGTGGTGCAGCCTTTCTTTGTGGCAGGAGGCTGGGATCCTGTGACCATCCTCTCTGGGTTCGATGCAGACGTGGTGGCAGCGGCATTGAAGGTAAGAGATGCTGCTCTTGTATGAACTGCATTGATGCCAAAGTTTAGGATCCTCACCCTGGTTGTTGCTGATCTCAGGTATCAAGGAGCGAGGTCGGGGATTTTCTGAATGCACAGAGCGCAGGTCCCATAGTTTACACAACAGCCAGGGAAGCCAAGCGGGTAACCTCTGGAAAGAGGCCCAGCTTCTTCTCCCCTCAGCCTAACAGTCTGAAGTCCAGGAGCTGGTGGGACTGGTTCCAGCAGTCTGTGGGCCAGATTCCGCTGCTGGGTCGGACTCGGTCTGATGATGCCTTCAACCTGCTCAAGAAGAACCCTGACTTCAAGAACAAGAACGGCTGGAGCACAACGGTGGATAGGTCTGAGTTTCCTCGTCTGAGGAAGCCCGATGTTGGGCTGTTTGCCGTCAGCTTGAAGGCGGTACGTAGTTGCTCTCCTCTGGATTTCTGACATGGATTGCAGCATGTAGGAATTGGAAACTGCTGAGGCCTGAGTGAGGAGGTGTATTGCTGCAGGGTTCGATGCTGGCGCCTCACTGGAATCCCAGGGCGACTGAGATAGCACTGGTGACCAGGGGCTATGGTTATGTGCACATAGCCTATCCCAACGGGACCAAAGCTCTTCACGAGAGGGTGGACGAAGGCACAGTCTTCGTGGTGCCTAGGTATCATCCGGTCTCGCAGGTGGCTTCCAGGGACGGCACTTTTGAGTTCGTGGGTTTCAGCACTTCTGCTCGCCGCAACAAGCCACAGTTCCTTGCAGGTGGGGCTCGCTGTCATTGCTGCTTGCAGTTTCAGGTGACGATGCTGCTGGCCTCTGACATCCAGCTTTTATGTACAGGTCGTAATTCGGTGTTGGCTATGCTGGAGAAGGAAAGCGACCATGATATTCTGCCTGTAGCATTCGATATAGACAGAGCCAGGTTAGAGGATTTCCTGGGAGCTCAGGACGACGATGTCATTTTGCCTGGATTTGTCGAGGAGGCAACTGTAAATCACAGGGTGTCTACTGAATAGATGAATACTGCTCATCAGACGGCTACAGAATAGATGAATACGTGCAATATGCAAGTAGCTTCTGAGAAATTTTTGGACAGAACGAAAGTCTAATCCGGAAGGTTTTGTACTGTAAGCAAAGTGTACAAGCTTAAAGTTTTCAGTGAAAAGCGTCATATTTTTTGGTGTTAATTCCCTTCCAAACAGTTTGGTGTTAATTCCCTTCCAATACCTGGCATTCACAGAGCAGGTTAGATCATCACACTTGTTTAGGATTCACAGAGCATGGGAGTTCAGCACAATCCAAAGGTTTAGGGGCCAGTCTATTTGCTGCCATAGTATCTATCATGGTTCCCCAGAATGTGTGCACAAATGTCATACATTATTGTTTCATATCTAGATAAATAAAACTTATAAACCACTTTTATCAGATCCTGAGACTCTGAAGATTGAATACACTCGGCGGACACCTAATGGAGGTTAGCACATGAAGCTTCTCCTCCCATGGTTAGACCATGGATTTGGATCTCCTCCTCCCATGGTCCCGCAGGAGGAGGAGACCCAATCCCGTACCAGCAGGCTTCCCGGAAATTAGCCAGGGAACATCCAAGAGATACCAGAGGGAGAAACATCGCAGATCAGTCACCCCCTGCCGAAAATGAAAAAATTTCAGGGAAGGGGGCGGCGGGAGTGGCCTTTATGGTGCAGGTTGGTAGGGTATGGAGAAGGGAGCCAACAATGTGAGGAGGGACTGCCTAGTGAAGCTGTCGAAGCGTTGAATCTGCTGTCTCGTCAGGGATCGTATATTCCAGCATCTCTCTTCCGAGAGGTCCTAAAGGGGTGTACCACAAAGAAGGAGTTGGATGTTGGAAGAAAGATCCATAGTCTTGTCGTATCAAGTGGGTATGAGTTAAACAGATTTTTAGCGAACCACACCATCTGCATGTATGCTTCTCATGGTAGGCTGACTGACGCGTTGGAGGTATTCGCCAAACTGGTTTCTCCAGATGCATACATGTGGTCATCCTTGATTTTAGCCCATGCCGAACACGGAGAACCTATGCAGGCAATAAAACTGTACTGGCAGATGCGTCAGTCAAGAATTACACCAGACGCTCATATATTTGTAGCTGTCCTTAAAGCATGTGCAAACGCAGCAGATTTGGCATCAGGCAGGGAGGTCCATGTTGATTTTCTGCGGACTGAACTTGATCCAAATGTGTTTGTTGGCAGCTGCCTGGTTGACATGTATGCAAAATGCGGGAGCCTAGATGATGCACGCAGAGTTTTTGACGACTTGGCCACAAAGAATGTGGTGACGTGGACTGCAATGCTTGCAGGATATGCTCAGCATGGGCTTGGGGAAGAAGCTCTTGCTCTTTATGCAAGTATGCAACAGGAAGGCATCACACCAGCTGACCAGGTTACGTTTGTTTGCCTCCTGAAAGCATGTGCTAGCATCAGAGCGTTAGACCTTGGCAAGCAGCTTCATTCCCAAGTTCAGGATAAAGGACTGGACGGTGATGTAGTTGTTGGTAGCTGCCTGGTGGACATGTATGCAAAATGTGGGAGCATAGCGGATGCCCGCAGGGTGTTTGATAATTTGCCCTCAAGAAATGTGGTGGCATGTACTGCTATGCTAGCAGGATATGCTCAGCTTGGGCTTGGCAAGGAAGCCCTTTCGCTTTATGCAGTTATGGAGCAGGAAAGGATGTTTCCAGCTGATTACGTTACATTCTTGTGCCTGCTGAAAGCATGTGCCAGCGCTGGTGCTCTACACCAGGGGAAGCAGCTCCATTCTGAGATTCAGGCAAGAGGACTGGAATCCAACGTGCTTGTCAGTAACTGTCTGGTGGACATGTATGCAAAATGCGGCAGCTTGGACGACGCCCGCAGGGTTTTTGACAATATGCTGACTAAAGATGGGGTGACATGGACCTCGATGCTTTGTGGGTATGCTCAGCATGGTCTTGGTCAGGAAGTGCTGTCTCTTTATGCAGTCATGCAAAAAGAGGGCATCAATCCGACCGATCATGTTGCATTTGTTTGCCTCCTGAAGGCTTGTGCAAGCGTTGGTGCATTGCATCAGGGTAAGCAGCTTCACTGTCAGATACAGAAAAGGGGGAGCTGACCTTGTTGTCAACAACTGCCTGGTGGCCATGTATGCAAAGTGTGGGAGTCTAGACGATGCCCGCAAGGTGTTTGATAGTATGAGCACAAGAGATGTGGTGACATGGTCAGCCATGGTCACTGGATATTCTCAGTATGGGCTGGGGCAAGAGGCCCTGCAATGTTATGAGGCCATGCGACTGGCAGGAATTCATCCAGATGCGGTTACATTTGTGTCCCTTCTCACAGCTTGCAGTCATGCTGGCCTGGTCGAGAAAGGTCTGGAGTACTTCGAATCCATGAGCAAAGACTTTGGCGTGACTCCGGAAATTGAGCATTATGTGAGCATGGTAGACCTTTTCGGCCGCGCAGGAAACTTTTCAAAGGTAGAGCAGCTCTTGTCAGTGATGCCAATGCAGCCTGACCTGGCCACATGGCTTTGCGTCCTAGGTGCCTGTCGGAAGCAGCTCCATTCTCAGATTCAGGCAAGAGGACTGGAATCCAACGTGTCAGTAACTGTCTGGTGGCATGTATGCAAAATGCGGCAGCTTGGACGACGCCCGCAGGGTTTTGACAATATGCTGACTAAGATGGGGTGACATGGACCTCGATGCTTTGTGGGTATGCTCAGCATGGTCTTGGTCAGGAAGTGCTGTCTCTTTATGCAGTCATGCAAAAAGAGGGCATCAATCCGACCGATCATGTTGCATTTGTTTGCCTCCTGAAGGCTTGTGCAAGCGTTGGTGCATTGCATCAGGGTAAGCAGCTTCACTGTCAGATACAGAAAAGGGGGCTTGGAGCTGACCTTGTTGTCAACAACTGCCTGGTGGCCATGTATGCAAAGTGTGGGAGTCTAGACGATGCCCGCAAGGTGTTTGATAGTATGAGCACAAGAGATGTGGTGACATGGTCAGCCATGGTCACTGGATATTCTCAGTATGGGCTGGGGCAAGAGGCCCTGCAATGTTATGAGGCCATGCGACTGGCAGGAATTCATCCAGATGCGTTTGTGTCCCTTCTCACAGCTTGCAGTCATGCTGGCCTGGTCGAGAAAGGTCTGGAGTACTTCGAATCCATGAGCAAAGACTTTGGCGTGACTCCGGAAATTGAGCATTATGTGAGCATGGTAGACCTTTTCGGCCGCGCAGGAAACTTTTCAAAGGTAGAGCAGCTCTTGTCAGTGATGCCAATGCAGCCTGACCTGGCCACATGGCTTTGCGTCCTAGGTGCCTGTCGGAAGCATGGCAACATAGCCCTGGCAGAACGTGTTTTTGATTGTGCCTTACGTCTGCAGCCCAAGGATGCTGCAGCATATGTTTTGATGTCACACATCTATGCCGATGCTGGCCTCTTTGACCGAGCAAGGGCACTATTCAAGTGCAGAAGGAGGGAAGGTGTCTGCAAGGAACCTGGCTGGAGCTGGATTGAGGTCGAGCAGGAAGCGCACACATTCTTCGTAGGAGACCGTAAGCACCCTGAACATGAGGAAGTACATGGCATTTTAGATAAGGTAACCTTATTGCTGAGGCAAACTGGGAATACATCATGGTCTCATAATATGCCCGCTTAGTCTCTAGCACCTGTAATCCGCTCGGGATGATATTTTGCATTCAGAAGACCTCACCTCGAACACAAATTGCGCGCACATCACCACCATCAAGCTTTACCTCTAAGTTCCCCGGATGCACCTGAAGAATTGCATCTCGGCAGGCAGCTACATACTGAGATTGACGGACAAGGGCTTGATGCCGACATTTGTGTAACCGGCAGCTTGATACACAGGTACTCCCAGCAGGTCATGAGCTAGGAGGCCCTACATCTTCAGACTGCTCTGCAACACGAAGCCTTGTCTGTACCCGACTCTCTGACGTTTGTCTGCCTCCTGCAGGCCTGTGCGAGTGTGAGTTCCCTGGCCTCCGATAAGGGGATGCACCACCTCACACGGACTAGAGAAAGAGGACTCCAGACGGATGTGTTTACTACAAACAGTTTGGTGAATATGTATGCAAAGTGTGCAGGCTGCTTGGAGTACGCTGAAAGAGTGTTTGATCCGCTTCCTCAAAAGAGATGCAGTGACAGGGAATTCAATGATAACAGGGTACAGTACACCTCTTGACCATAACAGAGACAATCAGGATCGAATGAATGTCTCTCGTTCTGGAATAAAAGAAGCGAGGTATCAGTTTCTCTGTCCAAAACGTCGAAACCTTCACGATTTATTCTCTGGGTACCTACCCAATAAAAAATCGTCTCCACTATGCTTCAGGTTGGTGATGTCATACAAAGGACCTGGGCATCCCGCCACAGTTTCTTGTGGGCTCATGTTCCGACTGCGGTACCTGAACGATGGCCGTAGTATGGCAATCGGACCCGTTGAGGACCCAACAAATTGGTGTGTGTACAGGAACTCTACTAGGAGCTCCCGCGCACCTCACTTTACGGAGTCAACCTCTGGCAAACGATGTCTCCAGGAGCAGCAGTGTAAGGAGCCCAGCACTTCCGCTTCTGACAGAAATTGTGGGTAGGGACGGGTTTTCCAGCAATGATCGTCGCCAGGAGCAGGAGCACTTGTGGCAACAATTTTTTCTGGAGCCTACCATGTGGTGGGACAACAGACGAGATAAGATGAGCCCCCGCTCCCCTGACTTCCGGCGTAAGGGGTCCGGCGAGGTCCTGTGGTTAAACAGCATGTTTAAGCCAGCTTGGGTTGATGAACAGCTGGTGTCCTTGGATGTACAGATGGGTCATGGTGCCTCTCCTTCCGGTCAGCTCTCCGGATAAGCCTGAACCTGGCAGGTGCAGCAGTGTAAGGGCCCAGCACTTCCACTTCGAGAAATTGTGGTGGGGACGGGTTTTCCAGCGATGGTCGTCGCCAGGAGCAGGAGCACTTGTGGCAACAATTTTTCTGGACCCTACCATGTGGTGGGACAACAGACGAGATAAGAAGAGCTCCCGTTCGCCTGACTTCCGGCGTAAGGGGTCCGGCGAGGTCCTGTGGTTAAACAGCATGTTTAAGCCAGCTTGGGTTGATGAACAGCTGGTGTCCTTGGATGTACAGATGGGTTTTTGGTCCTCTCCTTCCGGGTCGAGCTCTCCGGATAACCATGAACCTGGGGGACGGGCAGGATCGGGAATGGGCGTCATAACTGCTGGAACCGTGAGCATGTTATGTCAGCAGGGGAAGCTTTCGGAGGCCGTTGGAGTCTTAGAATCTCTGGCGCAGACAGACTCTGCCATTTCTCAGTCTCTGTTTTACACTGTGCTGAAGCTGTGTACAGCTAAGAAGGATTTGGTCGCGGGGCGACGAGTTCATGATCTCACTGTCAAACTTGGGTACAATTCGAATGCATACTTGGGGAACCATATCTTGCGCATGTATGCATCTGGAGGTAGGCTGCAGGAGGCCACGGATGTGCTCACCAGGGTAGGCAAACCAAATGCCTTCATGTGGTTTTCCTTAATTTCTGCACATGCTAAGAATGGGAAACCTACTGAGGCCATACAACTGTACCATGAAATGCGCAGGTCAGGAGTGAAGGCAGATGCTCACGTCTTTGTAGCTGCCCTTCAAGCTTGTGCTTTGGCCGCCGACTTGGAATCTGGCAGAAAAGTGCACTGTGATGTATTGCACAGTGGTATTCCTCTTAACCTGTTTGTTGGCTCCTCCCTGGTGGACATGTATGCAAAATGTGGTGAATTGGAAGATGCACGCCAGGTATTTGACAGCATGGAGACAAAGAATGTGGTGATATGGAATGCCGTGATAGCTGGGTATGCCCAGCAAGGGCTCGGACATGAGGCGCTTGTTCTATATGGCCAAATGGAGCAGGAGGGCCTCATTTTGCCTGACCGTGTTACCTTTGCTTGCCTTCTGAAAGCCTGTGCAAGCACTGGTGCCTTACAAAAGGGCAGGCAGCTGCACTCACAGATTGTCGAAAGAGGATTGCTACATGATATCCTGGTGGGCACCTGTCTGGTGGACATGTATGGAAAATGCGGTGAAATGAATGATGCACGCAAGGTTTTTGAAAGCTTGGCCACAAAAGATGTGGTGACATGGAATGCCCTGATAGCTGGACATGTACAGCAAGGACTCGGCCAGGAAGCGCTCGTTCTGTATGGGGAAATGGAGCAAGAGGGCGGGCTTGTGGCTAACGATGTTACTTTAACTTCCCTTCTAAAGGCCTGTGGGAGCACTGGTGCCTTACAGAAGGGCAGGCAGCTGCACTCACGGATTGTCGAAAGAGGACTGCTGAACAATGTAGTGTTGGGCAACTGCCTGGTGGACATGTATGCAAAATGTGGTAAACTGGAAGCTGCACGCCAGGTTTTTGACAGCTTGGCCTCAAAGGATGTGGTGACATGGACCGCCCTGATATCTGGGTATGGTGCGTGTGATGAAGGTCACAAGGCACTAGCTTGTTTTGAGGAGATGTTAGTTGCCGGTGTTCAGCCTAATGATGCAACTTTTACTTGCCTTTTTGTAGCATGCAGTCATGAGGGACTGGTCCAAGAGGGTCGCAAACACTTTGATTCCATGGCTAAACAGCATGGCATCAGACCTACTACTGAGCATTACAATTGCATGATTGATCTTCTTGGGCGTGCAGGGCATTTAGATGAAGCTGAGAAGATGCTATTGACCTGCGAGGGCCAAAGTAATGTTGTGGGCTTGAGGTCGTTGTTGAATTCCTGCAAAAGTCACGGGGATCTAGGGAGGGCGATGTGGTGTTTCGAAAGGATTGTCAAGCTGGACCCCCAGGAGGCGCCCGCATATGTACTCATGGCCAATGCCTATGCAGATGCAGGTAGATGGACCGATGTAGCCAGGATTGAAACACAGAGAAGGGCAGCAGGAGCTAACAAGAAACCTGCAGTGGCGACCATTGAGGTGAAGGAGCAGGTACATACATTTCTGGTGGGAGAAAGAAGAGAGGATATTGCGCTTAAGATAGAGAGCACGAATGCGCGTATGAAGGAGGAAGGAGGACATATACCTCACACAAAGTTGGTGTTGAAGCCATTGCGGGAGAAGGAAAAGGAAGATGTGCTTTGTGGGCATGCTGAGAAGCTAGCTCTGGCGTTTGGTCTCTTGCACACTCCGAGTGGGACACCTCTGGTGGTAACGAAGAATCTACGCATGTGTAGTGACTGCCACAGTTCCACGGAGATCATGTCAAGGATTGAACAGAGAGACATTGTTGTAAGGGATGGGTACCGTGTGCATAGATTCGCAAACGGTTGTTGCAGTTGTAAGGGTCGACCCTGAGAATAATGAAGAACCAGCCAGTGCTGAAGGGTGTACGCCAGAAATTTTTGCTTTTCTTCTTGGAGGTGCATGCGCTTGCTTCGGGGTGAAGGCGCTTGCTAAACTCCACAACATGATGAATCTCATCCAGACGTAACACATAATGTTTCGCTGAGTCTTTGTCATAATCTGACAACTGGTAGACATAGATCATGGATCTCCTGTCTCTCTGAAGAGAGCCGATAACAGAACAAATATCAGTTTCTGTACAGATTCTCTGTCTTTTCTGGGTACCCACTAAAAAACCATATGCACTATCCTACAAGGTGGTGTGTGCTCAGAGCATCCTGCCATCACGGGCCGCCCAGCCCATCTGCACTGTGACCTAGTTCACGATTGCGGTCCCTGAACGATGGCCACAGTATGGCAAGGACCCGTTGTGGACCCAACAAATTGGTGTGTACAGGGATTCAGAGAGCTCCGCTCACCTCAGGGAGTCAACCCACCAACCAAGCCAGGTGCAGCAGTGGAAGAGCCCAGCCACTTCCGAGAAAATATGTGGTGGGGACGGATTTTCCAGCGATGGTCGTCGCCAGGAGCAGGAGCACTTGTGGCAACAATTTTTCTGGACCCTACCATGTGGTGGGACAACAGACGAGATAAGAAGAGCTCCCGTTCGCCTGACTTCCGGCGTAAGGGTCCGGCGAGGTCCTGTGGTTAAACAGCATGTTTAAGCCAGCTTGGGTTGATGAGCAGCTCGTTTCCTTGGATATGCAGATGGGTCATGGTGCCTCCTTCCAAGTCGAGCTCTCCGGATAAGCCTGAACCTGGGGCGCAGGATCGGAATGGGCGTCGTAACGGCTGGAACCGTGAGCATGTTATGTCAGCAGGGAAGCTTTCTGAGGCCGTTGGAGCCTTGGAATCTCTGGCGCAGGTAGATTCTGCTATATCTCAGTCTCTATTTTGCACTGTGCTAAAACTGTGTACAGCTAAGGGGGATTTGGTTGTGGGGCGCCGAGTTCATGATCTCTGTGTCAAACTTGGATACGAGTCGAATGCTTACTTGGGGAACCATATCTTGCGAATGTATGCATCTGGATGTAGGCTACAGGAGGCCATGGATGTGTTCACCAGAGTAGGCAAACCAGATGTTTTCATGTGGTCTTCCATCATCTCTGCATATGCTAAGCATGGGAAACCTAAGGAGGCCATGCAACTGTACCATGAGATGCGTAGGTCAGGTGAAGGCGGATGCTCACGTCTATAGCTGCCTTCAAGCTTGTGCATTTGGCCGACTTGGAATCTGGCAGAAAAGTGCACTGTGATGTGTTGCACAGTGGCATTCCTGACTTGTTTGTTGGCAACTGCCTGGTGGACATGTATGCAAAATGTGGTGAACTGAAGATGCACGCCAGGTTTTGACAGCTTGGCCACAAGGATGTGTGACATGGAAACCCTGATTGCTGGGTATGCACAGCAAGGACTCGCCAAGAGGCGCTTGTTGTGTATGGACAAATGGAGCAGGAGGGCCTGATTTTGGCTAATCAACATTTGCTTGCCTTCTGAAGGCCTGTGCAAGCTGGTGCCTTACAGAAGGGCAGGCAGCTGCACTCACAGATTGTCGAAAGAGGACTGCTGGATGAGTGCTGGCACTGCCTGGTGGACATGTATGCAAAATGTGGTGAACTGGAAGATGCACGCCAGGTTTTTGACAGCATGGCCACAAGGATGTGGTGACATGGAATGCCCTGATTGCTGGGTATGCACAGCAAGGGCTCACATGAGGCGCTTGTCTGTATGGACAAATGGAGCAGGAGGGCCTGATTTTGGCTGACCATGTTACTTTTGCTTGCCTTCTGAAGGCCTGTGCAAGCACTGGTGCCTTACAGAAGGGCAGGCAGCTGCACTCACAGATTGTCGAAAGAGGACTGCTGATATAGTGTGGCAACTGCCTGGTGGACATGTATGCAAAATGTGGTGAACTGGAAGATGCACGCCAGGTTTTTGACAGCATGGCCACAAAGGATGTGGTGACATGGAATGCCCTGATTGCTGGGTATGCACAGCAAGGACTCGGCCAAGAGGCGCTTGTTCTGTATGGACAAATGGAGCAAGAGGGCCTCCTTTTGGCTGACCATGTTACTTTTGCTTGCCTTCTGAAGGCCTGTGCAAGCACTGGTGCCTTACAGAAGGGCAGGCAGCTGCACTCACAGATTGTGGAAAGAGGACTGCTGGATAACGTTGTGTTGGGCAACTGCCTGGTGGACATGTATGCAAAATGTGGTGAACTGGAAGATGCACGCCAGGTTTTTGACAGCATGGCCACAAAGGATGTGGTTACCTGGAATGCCCTGATATCTGGGTATGGTGCTTGTGATGATGGTCACAAGGCACTAGCTTGTTTTGAGGAGATGTTAGTTGCCGGTGTTCAGCCTAATGATGCTACTTTTACTTGCCTTTTAGTAGCATGCAGTCATGAGGGACTGGTCCACGAGGGTCGCAAGCACTTTGATTCCATGGCTGAACAACATGGCATCAAACCTACTCTTGAGCATTACAATTGCATGATTGATCTTCTTGGGCGTGCAGGCCACGTAGATGAGGCAGAGAAGATGCTATTGTCATGTGAGGGCTCAAGTAATGTTGTGGGCTTGACATCTTTGTTGAATGCCTGCAAAAGTCACGGGGATGTAGAGAGGGCGATGTGGTGTTTTGAAAGCATTGTAAGGCTAGACCCTCAAAGGGCGTCTGCGTATGTGCTCATGGCCAATGCCTACGCAGATGCAGGCAGGTGGGCTGATGTAGACAGGATTGAAACACAGAGAATGGTAGCAGGAGCTAACAAGAAACCTGCAGTGGCGACCATTGAGGTGAAGAAGCAGGTACATAGTTTTTCGGTGGGAGAAAGAAGAGATGATCTTGCGCTCAAGATGGAGAGCACGAATGCCCGTCTGAAGGAGGAAGGAGGCCATGTACCCCATACAAAGTTGGTGTTGAAGCCATTGTGTGAGAAAGAAAAGGAAGATGCGCTTTGTGGGCATGCTGAGAAGCTGGCTCTGGCGTTTGGTCTCTTGAACACTCCAAGTGGGACACCACTGGTGGTAACGAAGAATCTACGCATGTGCAGTGACTGCCACAGTTCCACGGAGATCATGTCAAGGATTGAACAGAGAGACATTGTTGTAAGGGATGGGTACCGTGTGCATCGATTCGCAAATGGTTGTTGCAGTTGTAAGGGTAGACCGTGAGAACAATGAACGACTAGCCAGTGCTCAAGTGTGTACTCCAGAGAAAACAAGCAAAACTGAGAGTCTGACGTCTGTGGAACCTAGGTAATGAAATCCAATGAATCTATCTCTGGAATGAAGAAATTCTAGAGTGATTTAAATCTAAGTGCGGTTCATCAGTCGGTGACCAAAACTTTGTAATCTGTTTCTTGGTCGGTACCCAGTATAAATCTGTCTCCACTAACCTTCAGCATGGTGTGGTCGTACACTCTCATATACAGTCCCTTCGCTTTATGTGCTGCCTTTCAGTATGTAGTCTGTTGTTGGACTCATCTTCCGACAGCGGTCCCTGAACGATGTCCACAGTATGGCAACCGGAACCGTTGTGGACCCAACAAAATGGTGTGTGCACAGGGAGTCTTCGGGGTGCTCCCGCCCACCTCACTGTAGGGAGTCAACCCCTTGCAAACGAAGCCTCCAGCTGGAGCAGTGGAAGGAGCCCAGCACTTCCACTTCCGACCAAATGTGTGGGTGGGTACTTGTTTCCCAGCGATGGTCGTCGCCAGGAGCAGGAGCACTGGTCGCAACAATTTTTCCTGGAACCTACCATGGGGTGGGACAACAGAGGAGATGAGCAGAGCTCCCGTTCGCTTGACACCCAGCGTAGGGGTTCCAGCGAGGTCCTGTGGTTAAACAACACGTTTAAGCCAGCTTGGGTTGATGAGGAGCTCGTATCCTTGGATACGCAGATGGGTCATGGTGCGTATCCTTCTAAGTCGAGGTCTCCGGATAAGCCTGAACCTGGCAGGCGTGCAGGATCGGAAGAGGGCGTCATAACGGCTGAGACCGTGAGCATGTTATGTCAGCAGGGGAAGCTGTCTGAGGCCGTTGGAGCCCTGGAATCTCTGGCGCAGATAGACTCTGCTATTTCTCAGTCTCTGTTGTACACTGTGATAAAACTGTGTACAGCTAGAAAGAACATGGTTGTGGGGCGACGAGTTCATAACCTCACTGTGAAACTTGGGTACGAGTCGAATGCCTACCTGGGGAACCATATCTTGCGCATGTATGCAGGTGGAGGTAGGCTGCAGGAGGCCATGGATGTGTTCACCAGGGTAGGGAAACCAAATGCCTTCATGTGGTTTTCCATGATTTCTGCATATGCTAAGCATGGGAAGCCTAATGAGGCCATACAACTGTACCATAAGATCCGTAGGTCAGGAGTGATCGCGGATGCTCACGTCTTTGTAGCTGCCCTTCAAGCTTGTGCATTGGCCGCCGACTTGGAATCTGGCAGAAAAGTGCATTGTGATATATTGGACAGTGGCATTCCTATAAATCTGTTTGTTGGCACCTGCCTCGTAGACATGTATGCGAAATGTGGTGACTTGAAAGATGCACGCCAGGTTTTTGACAACATGGCGACAAAGAATGTGGTGATATGGAATGCCTTAATAGCTGGGTATGCACAGCAAGGGCTTAGCCATGAGGCACTTGTTGTGTACGGACAAATGGAGGAGGAGGGCCTGATTGTAGCTAACCAAGTTACTTTTGCTTGCCTTCTGAAAGCCTGTGCAAGCTCTGGTGCCTTACAGAAGGGCAGGCAGCTGCACTCTCAGATTGTTGAAAGAGGACTTATGGATGACATACTGGTGGGCACCTGCCTGGTGGACATGTATGCAAAATGTGGTGAACTGGAAGATGCACGCCAGGTTTTTGACATATCCACAAAGGATGTGGTGACATGGAATGCCCTGATATCTGGGTATGCACAGCAAGGACTCGGCCAAGAGGCACTTCTTCTGTATGAACAAATGGAGCAAGAGGCCCTCGTTTTGGCTGACGATGTTACTTTTGTGTTTCTGAAGGCCTGCCTGTGCACTGGTGCCTTACAGAAGGGCAGGCAGCTGCACTGAGATTGTGGAGGACTGCTGGATAACATCGTGTTGGGCAACTGCCTGGTGGACATGTATGCAAAATGTGGTGAACTGGAATGACCAGGTTTTTGACAGCTTAACAAAGGATGTGGTGACATGGAATGCCCTGATATCTGGGTATGGTACTTGTGATGATGGTCATAGAGCAATAGCTTGTTTTGAGGACATGTTAGTTGCCGGCATTCAGCCTGATGATGTTACTTTTACTTGCCTTCTAGTAGCATGCAGCCATGAGGGACTAGTCCAGGAGGGTCGCAAGCACTTTGATTCCATGGCTGAACAGCATGGCATCAAACCCACTTTTGAGCATTACATTTGCATGATTGACCTTCTTGGGCGTGCAGGGCATTTAGATGAGGCAGAGAAGATGCTCTTATCATGTGAGGGCCAAAGTAACGTTGTGGGCTTGACGGTGTTTTTAAATGCCTGCAAAAGTCATGGGGATCTAGGGAGGGCGAAGTGGTGTTTTGAAAGCATTGTGAGGCTGGACCCTCAGTGGGCGTCTGCGTATGTGCTCATGGCCAATGCCTACGCAGATGCAGGTAGGTGGACCGATGCAGAGAGGATTGAAATACAGAGAATGGTAGCAGGAGCCAATAAGAAACCTGCAGTGGCCACCATTGAGGTGAACGAGCAGGTTCATAGATTTCTGGTGGGTGAAAGACGAGAGGATATTGCACTTAAGGTAGCAAGCACAAATTCACGTCTGAAGCAGGAAGGAGGCCACGTACCTCTCACAAAGTTGGTGTTGAAGCCACTGGGTGAGAAGGAAAAGGAAGATGTGGGCATGCTGAGAAACTAGCTTTGGCTTTCGGTCTGTTGAACACTCCGAGTGGGACACCTCTAGTGGTGACGAAGAATCTACGCATGTGCGGTGATTGCCACAGTTCCACGGAGGTCATGTCAAGGCTTGAACAGAGAGACATTGTTGTAAGGGATGGGTACCGCGTCCATCGGTTCGCAAATGGTTGTTGCAGTTGTAAGGGTCGACCTTAGAGAATTATGAACTGGTCCGGTTTCTAGGCATACGCCATTCAACATTCCTTTATTTTCCTTGGGGTCAATGTGCTTGCCATTTAATGGCTTGGGCAGGTGCGGGGCGGGGCTCGGAGATGACGGCAGGGCCTGGGCGCTTGGACGGCTCGACGGGCCCGCCTGGCATTGTCATGCGCGCCCTGACTTCTGGGCGTTCCGTGGTATTCCTGGGTCCGTCGAGGCGTAGATCACAAGGACTTTGATCGGACAACTTGGGACACTTAACTGTAGTCTGCATCTTTCTCCACTGCTATCCTCTCGACTTAGATCTTCCTGCTATACCCCTTAGATCTTCTCCAGAGTCTTGACAGTGGTTGCTGGGGCAGTCTGATCATCTCCTAGCCTAAGCGCGTTTCTCGAGACGAGGCCTTTTTTCGCGCCTCCCATGGTGCTAATGCTAACCTTGCTTATCGCCTTCTTTTAGAGCGCTTCACGCCGGATCACCGGGACAAGGCTGCTTGGGCTTTGTCTTTTCTCCTGGGTGCTTTCACAATCCGGGCGATTTTTGGGCTTTGGGAGATCGCCTCGCCTTTGATCTTGAGGAGGGAGCTGAGATGTAGGGACTCTTGAAGTAGATTAGTCTCTGCCGCCTGACCTAGTGGCTCGAGTATCCAAGCGTTCCACATCGCACCAACAATTTTTTCCACCACAATGTAATTTCGCCTGGGTTTGATCCAACCTCCGGCTTGCTCTCTCTCTCAACATGCAGCTGTGGGCCCCTCTCGACAACTCTAGGACCCACCTGGCCCATTGTCCCACTGGCATGCAACGCATTATTACGCGCGACACAATCCACGATGTCATGTTCTCAATGGCTAAGAAGAACGGGATTTTTTCCTTTAGAGAGCGCTCATACACCCTACTCAATGGCGTTTCTCTTAGAACTGACCTATTTTTGATCCGGGGGACTAAATTTCAATTGATGGTGTGATTGTAACCTATCCAGGACAGTGTTATCCTCAATCCTCTAGGTTGGGCGACGAAGGGATGCGCGATAACAAAGGTCCATAAGTACGCGATAACAAAGGTCCATAAGTACGCGATAACAAAGGTCCATAAGCACGATAACAAAGGTCCATAAGTACGCGATAACAAAGGTCCATAAGCACGCGATAACAAAGGTCCATAAGTACGCGATAACAAAAGTCCATAAGTACTTTTCTATACAGGATGGCCACACCTTCATCTCCTGCCATCAAGACTCAGGGAGCCATGGGCCAAGATTTCTCTAGGTTCGTTAAGGCCTATGCCAAGGCTTACTATAGTTGCAAGAATGGGGTTGGTCTCCTTTTTCTTGTATTGTGCGTTTCTTCACGCAAAAGGTATCCATGGCCCTGCAGAGGGCATTCACAAAAGCAATATACAATAGGTGTCCATAGCTGCAGAGGGCATTCACAAAAGCAATACACAACAGGTGTCCATAGCTGCAGAGGGCGTTGGCAATCGCAATATACAACATATATCCATGGCCCTGTAGAGAGTGTTGACAAATGCAATATACAGGACGACGACAAACACTGGGATCCAGTGGTAGGTAGGCCTTGTCATATACCTAACCACGAAATTCCTCGAGCTGTAGGTAGTTTCGAGACGAGGGATCGCGGGTTAGTCCCCTTTGCATGGTACCTTCGTTGGTTGTCCCTTTTCACTAACCCCGTCCCTTTTCTTTTATCGGAGTACCCCTTGTCAAAAAAAAAACATGGATGACCAACGCGGATGCACCTCCTAGATACCTATCACAGAGATCAGTGTCTCGAGAATTGTTAGCAACTAGGTAGCCATAACAAAGATCAGCGAGTCATGAATTGCTGCAACGAGCCATATCGGTTGCTGTCTAAACCTCCCAAACCATAACGTGTTTCTTTTGTCGGTATCCAATGAAAATATATCTGTGCTGTTCTCCAAGGCGGCGTGGATTGTACACATTACCTCGGCATCTGCCATAGTTGGTTGTTAGACTCATCTTCCGACAGGGGTCCCTGAAGGATGGCCACAGTATGGCAAGCGGACCCGTTGTGGACCCAAATTGGTTCGTGTACAGGGATTCTACCAGGAGCTCCCGCTCACCTCACCTCAGGGAGTCAATACCTGGCAAACAACCAAGCTTCCAGGTGCAGCAATGTAAGGAGCCCATCTCTTCCGATTCCAAGCCAATGTGTGGGTGGGGACGGATTTTCCACCGATGGTGGTCGTCAGGAGCAGGAGAACTTGTGGCAACAATTTTTTTTGGACCCCACTGTGTGGTGGGATTACCGACGGGACAAGAAGAGCTCCCGTTCTCCTGACTTCCGGCGTATGGGGTCCGGAGAGGTCCTGTGGTTAAACAGTGTGCTCAAGCCAGCTTGGGTTGATGACCAGCTGGTTTCCTTGGATATCCAGATGGGTCGTTGTGCCTCTCCTCCCACGTCGACCTGTCCGGATCAGCCTGAGCCTGGGAGGGGTGCAGGATCGAAAATGGGCGTCGTAACGGCTGGAACCGTGAGCATGTTGTGTCAGCAGGGGAAACTTTCTGATGCTGTTGGAGCCCTGGAATCTCTGGCGGAGACAGACTCTTCTGTTTCTCAGTCTCTGTTTTACACTGTGCTAAAGCTCTGTACAGCTAAGAAGGATTTGGTTGTGGGGCGACGAGTTCATGATCTCACTGTCAAGTAATGCATTCCAGGGAACCATATCTTGCGCATGTATGCATGTGGAGGGAGGCTGCAGGAGGCCATGGATGTGTTCACCAGGGTAGGCAAACCAGATGTTTTCATGTGGTCTTCTATCATCTCTGCATATGCTAAGCATGGTAAGTCTAATGAGGCCATACAACTGTACCATGAGATGCGGAGGTCAGGTGTGAAGGCGGATGCTCACGTCTTTATTGCTGCCCTTCAAGCTTGTGCATTTTCCACCGACTTGGAATCTGGCAGAAAAGTGCACTGTGATGTATTGCACAGTGGCATTCCTCTGAACCTTTTTGTTGGCACCTGCCTGGTGGACATGTATGCAAAATGTGGTGAACTGAAAGATGCACGCCAGGTTTTTTACAGCATGGCCAGAAAGGATGTGGTCACATGGAATGCCCTGATATCTGGGTACGCTCAGCAGGGACTTGGCCAAGAGGCGATTGATCTATATGAACAAATGGAGCACGAGGGCCTGATTTTGGCTGACCATGTTACTTTTGCTTGCCTTCTGAAGGCCTGTGCCAACACTGGCGCCTTACTGAAGGGCAGGCAGCTGCACTCACAGATTGTTGAAAGAGGATTGCTATATGACATACTGGTGGGGACTTGCCTGATAGACATGTATGCAAAATGTGGTGAATTGAAAGATGCCCGCCAGGTTTTTGACAGCATGGCCAGAAAGAATGTGGTGATGTGGAATGCCCTGATAGCGGGGTACGCCCAGCAAGGGCTGGGGCAGGAAGCGCTTGTCCTGTATGGCCAAATGGAGCAAGAGGGCCTCATTTTGGCTGACAATGTTACTTTTGCTTGCCTTTTGAAGGCCTGTGCAAGCACTGGTGCCTTACAGAAGGGCCGGCAGCTGCACTCACAGATTGTCCAACAAGGACTGCTGAATAACGGAGTGTTGGGCAACTGCCTGGTGGACATGTATGCAAAATGTGGCGAACTGGAAGCTGCACGCCGGGTTTTTGACACTTTGACCACGAAGGATGTGGTAACATGGACCGCCCTGATTTCTGGATATGGTGCTTGTGATGAAGCCCACAAGGCACTAGCTTGTTTCGAGGAGATGTTGGTTGCCGGTATTCAGCCTAATGATACAACTTTCACTTGCCTTCTTGTGGCATGCAGTCATAAGGGACTGGTCCAGGAGGGTCGCAAGCACTTTGATTCCATGGCTGAACAGCACGCCATCAAACCTACTCTTGAGCATTACGTTTGCATGATTGATCTTCTTGGGCGTGCAGGGCATTTAGATGAGGCAGAGAAGATGCTGTTGTCATGCGAGGGCCGAAGTAATGTTGTGGCCTTGACGTCTTTGTTGAATGCCTGTAAAAGCCACGGGGACATAGATAGGGCCATGAGGTGCTTTGAAAGGATCGTTGGGCTGGACCCTCAAAAGGCGTCTGCGTATGTGCTCATGGCCAATGCCTACGCAGATGCAGGCAGGTGGAGCGATGTCGACAGGATTGAAACACGGAGAATGGTAGCAGGAGCTAACAAGAAACCTGCTGTGGCCACCATTGAGGTGAACAACCAGGTACATAGATTTCTGGTGGGAGAAAGAAGAGATGATATTGCACTTAAGGTGGAGAGCACGAGTGCACGTCTGAAGCAAGAAGGAGGCCACGTACCTCACACAAAGTTGGTGTTGAAGCCTCTGCGTGAGAAGGAAAAGGAAGATGCGCTTTGTGGCCATGCTGAGAAACTAGCTCTGGCGTTTGGTCTCTTGAACACTGAGTGGGACACCTCTGGTGGTAACGAAGAATCTACGCATGTGCAGTGACTGCCACAGTTCCACGGAGATCATGTCAAGGCTTGAACAGAGACACATTGTTGTAAGGGATGGGTACCGTGTACATCGATTCGAAGATGGTTGTTGCAGTTGTAAGGGTCGACCTTGAGAATAAGGGAGTTTTCATTTGTGTACGCCAGAGAATATTTCCTTTTTCCTTGGCAGCGAATGTGCTTGCTTTGCTCCATCCCTGCCCACTCTCAGGGGCAACTTGCTATTAGACTGCCATTGCTGGGGCTTTCCTCAGTAGAAGACAGCCTTATTCTTCTCCTCCTCCTTCTCAACAGATGACATACTGTTGCAATATGGGGTCAATATTTAGTGCAAAAAATCTATATTGATCATCTTGGCAACGAGGTTCCATGCGGCGAGCGACGGAACTGACGAGGCTGTACTGATGCCTGGACTTCGACGAGGCTGGAGTCTTCGGACTTCGACGAGGCTGGAGTCTTTGGCCTTCGACGAGGCTGGAGTCTTTGGCCTTCGACGAGGCTGACCTCTTTGCGTTCGATGAGGCTGGACTGTTGGCCTTCGCCTGAGGCTGGGTTTCTCGATATCGCAGCCTTAGACGAGGTTGGGCTCGCCACCCAAATCTGGAGCCGGATCTGGCCATGTGTTGCAGCCTGAGTGAGTGCGGGTGTATGGGACCACACCAATCCGATAGCAGAGCCAGGTGCTGAGCAGGAGCAGGAGCAGGAGCAGGAGCAGGAGCAGGAGCTGGAGCAGAGGCTTCTGGGATGGATCCGTGGCGGCTGTGGAACAGCTGGTGGCAGCCTCCGGGTACCTGTGGCCGCTGCTGGACGGATGGAAGAGCGTGTCCGATACGAGGCATGCTCGCTCCACCAGGGTGTTCATCTACTTGGCAAGCATGTTAGACTACGTTCCAATTGTTTCGTGTTGGTGCCTTTCCCAATTGTTGGTGCCCAATGCAAAATAGTCTGCACTTTTCTTCAGGGTGGTGTGGTCACACACAGTACCTGGGCATCCTGCCATAGTCTGTTGTTAGACTCATCTTCCGGCAGCAGTCCCTGAACGATGGCCACAGTATGGCAATCGGACCCGTTGTGGACCCAACAAGTTGGTGTCTGTACAGGTATTCCACGAGGAGCTCCCGCCCGCCTCACCTCAGGGAGTCAGCCCCTGGCGAATATCCAAGCCTCCAGGTGCGGCAGTGTAAGGAGCCAAGCATTTCCACTTCCGACCAAATGTGTGGGTGGGGACGGGTTTTCCAGCGATGCTCGTCGCCAGGAGCAGGAGCACTTGTGGCAACAATTTTTTCTGGATCCTACCGAGTGGTGGGATCACAGAGATACCAAGAGCTCCAGTTCGCCTGACTTCCAGCGTAAGGGGTCTGGTGAGGTCCTGCGGTTAAACAGCATGCTGAAGCCAGCTTGGGTTGATGACCAGCTCGTTTCTTTGGATATGCAGATGGGTCATAGTACATCTCCTTCCACGTCGAGCTGTCTGGATAAGCCTGAACCTGAGAGGCGTGCAGGGTCGGCAATAGGCGTCGTAACGGCTGGAACTGTGCGCATGTTATGTCAGCAGGGGAAGCTTTCTGAGGCCGTTGGAGCCCTGGAATCCCTCGCGCAGACGGGCTATCCTATTTCTCAGTCTCTGTTTTACACTGTGCTAAAACTGTGTACAGCTAAGAAAGATGTGGCTGTGGGGCGACGAGTTCATGACCTTACTGTCAAACTTGGGTACGAGTCGAGTGCATACTTGGGGAACCATATCTTGCGCATGTATGCATCTGAAGGTAGGCTGCAGGAGGCCATGGATGTGCTCACCAGGGTGGGCAAACCAAATGCCTTCATGTGGTCTTCCATAGTCTCTGCATACGCTAAGCGTGGGAAACCTAAAGAGGCCATACAACTGTACCATGAGATGCGCAGGTCAGGAGTGAAGGCAGATGCTCACGTCTTTGTAGCTGCCCTTCAAGCTTGTGCATTGGCCGCCGACTTGGAGTCCGGCAGAAAAGTACATTGTGATGTATTGCACAGTGGCATTCCTCAAAACCTGTTTGTTGGCACCTGCCTGGTGGACATGTATGCAAAATGTGGTGAATTGAATGAAGCACGCCAGGTTTTTGACAGTATGGCCACGAAGAATGTGGTGATGTGGAATGCCCTGATAGCTGGGTATGCCCAGCAAGGACTCGGGCATGAGGCGCATGTTCTGTATGGCCAAATGCAGCTCGAGGGCCCCATTTTGGCTGACCATGTTACTTTTGCTTGCCTTCTAAAGGCCTCTGCAAGCACTGGTGCCTTACAGAAGGGCAGGCAGCTCCACTCACAGATTGTCGAAAGAGGACTTCTGGATGACATAGTGCTCACCAACTGCCTGGTGGACATGTATGCAAAATGTGGTGAACTGGAAGACGCACGCCAGGTTTTTGAAAGCTTGGCCACAAAGGATGTAGTGACATGGACAGTGCTGATTGCTGGGTACGCACAGCAAGGACTCGGCCAAGAGGCGGTTGCCCTGTATCGACAAATGGAGCAAGAGGGCCTGATTTTGGCTGACAATGTTACTTTTGCTTGCCTTCTAAAGGCCTGTGCAAGCACTGGTGCCTTACAGGAGGGCAGGCAGCTGCACTCACAAATTGTCGAAAGAGGACTGCTCAATGACATAGCATTGGCCAACAGCCTGGTGGACATGTATGCAAAATGTGGTGAAGTGGAAGATGCACGCCAGATTTTTGACAGCATGGTCAGAAAAGATGTCGTGACATGGAATGCCCTGATATCTGGGTATGCACAGCAAGGACTCGGCCAAGAGGCGCTTGTTTTGTATGGACAAATGGAGCAAGAGTGCCTCCTGTTGGCTGACGATATTACTTTTGCTTGCCTTCTGAAGGCCTGTGGAAGCTCTGGTGCGTTACAGAAAGGCAGGCAACTGCACTCACAGATTGTCGAAAGAGGACTTCTGGATAATGTCGTGTTGGGCAACTGCCTGGTGGACATGTATGCAAAATGTGGTGAACTGGAAGATGCACGCCAGGTTTTTGACAGCTTGGCCACAAAGGATGTGGTTACATGGAATGCTCTGATATGTGGGTATGGTACTTGTGATGATGGTCACGGAGCACTAGATGTTTTTGAGGAGATGTTGGTTAACGGTATTCACCCTGATGCTGCTACTTTTACGTGCCTTTTGGTAGCATGCAGTCATGAGGGACTGGTCCGCGAGGGTCGCAAGCACTTTGATTCCATGGCTGAAGAGCATGGCATCAAACCTACTATTGAGCATTATAATTGCATGATTGATCTTCTTGGCCGTGCAGGCCATTTAGATGAGGCAGAGCAGATGCTATTATCATGTGAGGACCAAAGGAATGTCGTGGGCCTGACTTCTTTGCTGAATGCCTGCAAAAGTCACGGGGATGTAGAGAGGGCGATGTGGTGTTTTGAAAGCATCGTTAGGCTGAACCCTCAATGGGCGCCTGCGTATGTGCTCATGGCCAATGCATATGCAGATGCAGGTAGGTGGACCGATGTAGACAGGATTGAAACGCAGAGAATGGTAGCAGGAGCTAACAAGAAACCTGCTGTGGCCACCATTGAGGTGAATCAGCAGGTACATAGATTTTTTGTGGGAGAAAGGAGAGAGGATATTGCGCTGAAGGTAGCGAGCATGAATGCACGTCTGAAGCAGGAAGGAGGCCACGTACCTCTCACAAAGTTGGTGTTGGAGCCACTGGGTGAAAAGGAAAAGGAAGATGCGCTTTGTGGGCATGCTGAGAAGCTAGCTCTGGCGTTTGGTCTCTTGAACACTCCGAGTGGGACACCTCTGGTGGTGACGAAGAACCTACGAATGTGCGGTGACTGCCATAGTTCAACGGAGATCATGTCAAGGCTTGAAGAGAGAAACATTGTTGTAAGGGACGGGTACCGTGTTCATCGATTCTCAAATGGTTGTTGCACTTGTAAGCGTTGTCCGTGAGAAAATATGGTTGTGTTCTCCATACAGGATAAATAAATGAGCGATAAATAATCGAGCAAAGAAATAGCCTTGCCGATCGAACTAACCAGAAGAAGATTCCCTTCGAATAGGAGGAAACTCCATTTCCGAGAAACATGTTTGTTTTAGGTCTTGGAAACACTGCGAATCGAAAAATCATTGAGCAGACATGGATGGGAAGAGAAGAGCGGGCGGTAATTGCCATGGAGGCTCGGAAAAAGAACAATTTGTAGACGAGGACTCAAAAATAGATATATTTATCGTTACAGAAAAATGTTATAAATAGCCCGGTTAAGAAAGCCTTAGAATCATGATGGATGAGAACCATGGATGTGATGAGAACCACTTGATCTAGATATCTTGCTTCATTTAGCATACCAGTGTATGCTATGTCAAGAAGAAAGGTTTGTCTCCTGATTCAAAAGTAGAGTATGAGGCTCCACACTGGTACGGAATACTATTCTCGTCACGGGCCATGGTGTGTGTGATGTTGTTTTTTTGGCTGTACTTTGTTTTTTTGGCTGTACTGTACTCAAATATGCCACGGCATCTTCAAGATTCCTTCATATAATACACGTATAATACGTGCCACATCAGCCTGGGTAGGGTCGTGCGCGGGCGAAAAACTTTCTATCACACACTTTTGGCCCGGTGTTCCCATTGTGTCAAGCAGAAGTTTTGTTCTTTGGGTTACGATCACCATACATACATGTTTACACGCGGCAGTGCACACATGCACAGTTTATTTCGCAAGTTTGGCCCGCGTGCAGGCTTCGCTCTCGCGTGAAGGCTTTGCTCTCCCATGACAGTAGCTACAACATGCACCTAAGGCTTGTGCATCGTGCAGCATAAGAGGCTCAGCCGAGGCACATGTTTAGGATCCCTTGTCTCATTTCTCGTCACTCCCCTTCATCACATAGCATTTGATGGCCTGGAGAAGGCATCCAGGCCACTCTGGACAACCTTCATGCCTTGTCCTGGCCATCAGAAGCATTTGAAGTGATACCCCCAATTTCAAACATAAAACTCCACATTTGGGGTCATGCTTGCACAATTGCAATTACAAAAACAAGACAAATGTTCAAGTTTGTGCTCCCACCTCATGGTGGGAGCTCCTCTACCTAGCCATGCTCCACTCAATCCCAAACTGCAGTAGGGCCACCATCTCCATGCTGAGGCAAGGCCCCTGCTCTTGAGTTGAACTGCCTCAGAGCCTGAGGGGAGCCTCAATGGGAAGGCGGTGTAGCGTGTAGCAGCATGGCGAGTGTGCGCTCCCGTGGGATTAGAGAGGAACAAAGGCATTCCACATGAAAGGGAATGGATGGGGGAAAGGGGAATGTGGGATCGGAAGGGTCCTCACCAACGTGCTTTGTGGCTGGTGCTACCCTAACCACAAGTGGGCAAGAGAAAAAAAGTTTGTGTGCATCATCAGCTTGACGAGATCGGTACACCAGGAGGCCCTGGTGGATGCTTTGCTGCACAAGCATGGAGTGAAATGGTTGAGGAACGCCATTGATAGGGTAGTGAAAGGCGTTGGCAGGGCACCACTGTTGTTTGGTGGGCTTAAGGAGAGGAGATACGAAAAAATATTGGACCTAGTGAGGACAAAGGTTGTCAACGACCTGGGCTACCTGACAAGGTGGCGGGACTTTTCGAAAGCAAAGAAGGCCCGATTAATCAAGTGTGTGAGGGAGTCCTTTCCAGATTTATTGGTGAAGTTGTGCATAGGTAGACATTTCTCCCAAATGATGCGCACACGCAATTGTAGGTATGTGGATCTGCGGCGCGTTGGAAGAAAAGAGGGAACTCCTCGAGGAAACCTTCCATGGTGGACGAGGAAGGTGGGAAGATGCCTTAGCATGGGCTCAGGAGGAAAAGGGCGCGTTTGAGCCTTCAAAGCACGAAAGCGCAGCCAGAGACTAGCAAAAATGGCGGAATGGGTCCAAACCCGGGAAAGGGTCGGACATGGGTGTTGTGGTTTCACAAAGCGGTATGGCGCATTACCGCATCTTGAGAATATGGAATGCTAGAAGGAACCACAAACATGGAAGTGCTATGGGCGATGGCGGGCGATTCGCACGAAATTCCACAGGGCGTTTAGTAAATTATGCCCAAACCCTCGAGATGCAGGCCATTGCCAGGAGCACGTGGGAAATGACTACGTTGCTGAATGATATAGTTTTGGAGAAGGATCCTCATCTCGTGGCCTTCCCAAGGAGGAGGATAGTGGAAATGGGAGAATCCATCGGAACGGATAGTAGGGCAAAGGATGTGAGGAGGCAAGGTATACGAGTCGCACAAGGGGAACCCTCAAACAGTGGTGGAGGACAAGTGACAATGAATGTGCAGGAAGGTAGGACAAATGGCAGGGGAGAACAGGGGAGAAGTGGAACCCGGAAAGGACAGGCACGTACCCACAGCAACGGTCCACCATGGGAGGACGGGACGTCAATTGAGGTAGTAGGCAAGGGAGAACACAAGCAACCATCACACAAGAAAGGGGTGTGAGTGGCGAGAGAAGGAAATGCTTACACGGTGGGGCCATTAGATGTCAGTCGGAGGCGGGCGGGGCAATCTGGTGACGCCGTCGGCTGTACGAGGCGATGATGTGGTGGTCCTAGCGACACAGAACGCGTGTTTGGAGGCAGAACGGTGCTGGTCATGTTTGTGGAGGAGGGGGGGTGGCACAGGGTGGGTGGAGCAAAAGAAGAACATGTTGGGGAGTCTGGCGTCACAACAAGTGAGAGGTGGGTCTCTTGTAGCATGGGGCCAGGTACATATGGAGGGAATGGTAGTGTCTAGCGAACATTAAAAGTTGAAACAGGGATGGTCAAGAGGAAGAAGGAAGGCCGGCGGAGGCGTGGGGTCACACATGTGTAATCGTAAAAAAACGTTGCCGTCAATGGGGGCAGGCACACAAGGGAGGCGAGAGACAGAAATGAGACATTTGTCGGGATTCCTGCAATTGGTGGTTGGCGGTGTTGACATGGTGACCGTGAGGAAGAGAACAGTGGAGGAAGCGGAGATGTGGCGAGGAAATAGTCTTTGTCTGATAGTGCATACAAAAGAAATCTGTGGACTATTTCTTTGTCTGTAACTAAAGATATGGATGGCGTGTGATATAGGTATTCCATACACTGGGGCAATGAAGCCTGAGAATGAGAATCGAATGAAGACTAGCGGTTAAGGAGAAGACAAGACAACTGCGCCGTCCGTTGGGCTGCAATTGTGAGGGTATATAGTTTTCTGGCAATCGAGTAGCATGCATGAGATGGAGACATTGACAAAATTGTGTCCATCACACTCACTATGGATGTGTATTTGGTTGCGGCACATGTGGGCACGGGCTGATACCGAAACGAAATGCATACCCAAATTGATAAGAACCACTTGATCTTTTGCTTCAGTCGGCATACCTATGGAATACCGATATCGTAACGGGCCATCCATATCTTTTTAGGGTTCGAAACAGAAAGAAAGAAGTCCCGCCGTATACGGTGGGACTATTTCTTTATGTCACGGATGACCACATCGGCATTCACTGCGGCCCCCCGGTGTACCGATGTCGTCAAGCTGATGATGCACAAAAATTTTTTTTCTCTTGCCCACTTGTGGTTAGGGTTGCTCCAACCACTACAGGCACGTTTGGTGAGGACCCTTGTGATGGGCGTTTGTGTGCGTTTGCTCTAGACCCTTGCATTGTTAATCTGCTTTGCAAATATTAGGGTTTTTGTTTGAAATTGGGGGTATCACTTCAAATGCTTATGATGGCGTGGACAAGGCATGAAGGTTCATAGTGGCCTGAATGCCTTCTCCATGCCATCAGATGCTATGTGATGAAGGGGAGTGACGAGAAATGGGACAAGGGACCTTGAACCCGTGCCTAGGCTGAGCCTCTTATGTTGCACGATGCACTAGTCTTAGGTGCATGTTGTAGCCACTGTCACGCGAGAGCAAAGCCTGCATGTGGGCCAAACTTGCCGAAATAAACTGTGTATGTGTGCACTACCACGTGTAAACATGTATATGTGGTGATCGTAACCCTAAACCCCAAAGAACAAAACTTCTGCATGACACAATAGGAACACCATGCCAAAAGTGTGTCATAGAAAGTTTTTTGCCCGCGTATGACCCTACCCAGGCTGATGTGGCGCGTATTATATGTGTATTATATGAAGGAATCTTGAAGATGCCGTGGCATATTTGAGTACAGTACAGCCCAAAAAAAACATATCACACACACGATGGCTCGTGACGAGAACAATATTCCATATATGCCAGTGTGTACTATGTCAAGAAGAAAGCTTCGTCTCCTGATTCAGAAGCAAAGTATGAGCTACACCCCGGGGCTATGAAGCGAAGTCCCGTCATAAAGAGGACTATGTAGCTAGTGAAGCAAGCTTGCGAGGTTTCTCTGTGTGAGGTTAGCTTTACAATCAGATTCATGCAGAACTTTTCATCGTCTTGTTTGAGCAGTTGCTTTGCCCCGTGTGAGCTTGCGAGAGATGTTACCGCCCTCTCGGGGCCCGGGGTCCCGAAGCCGTGATTTTGCTGGTGCTGGTGCTATTGCTGCTAGTGTTGCTGCTATTGGTGGCAATGTTAATGGCACAAGAGGACAAGGTAGACATGCACTAAACTCTAAACCCTAAATGCTCCACATGATGGAGGAGAGGTGGCGGCAGGCCCAAGGAGAAGGGGATCCCAAAGTGCAAGCCAGGTTAAGATCATGAAGATCATGAAGATCAAGCCCATCGTGAACCAGCGGCAAACCACGTTCAGGAACCGCAACTTCGGGCTGCAAAAGAAGTTGATGGAGCTGGTGGTGCTGTGCGGCCTAGAGGTATACCTCATTTGCTACAGCACCGACATTGGTTCCGACAAGCAGAAAAACAATGAGAGAAACAATCTGTTCTTGGGGACGCCGAGCGGCGAGGCTGTGATCCGGCGCTACAAAGCCAAACCCCAAGGAGGAGCAGGAGAAGAGGAAGTAGGACAATACGGCTATGCTCGAAATCTTCATCAAGAAGAACGCAAGCGAGTGGGATTCGTTTCCATGCACACGTCAGGGCAGCTGCAGTTGATGCACTAGTCTTTTCTTTAGTCGACTGGACCTTCTTCCGGATCCAGAATGCCATGATGATGGGCTTCACCCGGTGAACCCAACTTCCACATATCTTCACTTGCAAGACTTGTGATTCACACAATTTGAGAGCTTGGGCGACGTTGCACACATGCTTCGTATTGTCCCACGTTTGTGAAGGAGGATTCAACAGCCACAAGGGTTTGGCTCCTTTGCATTGCATGCTCAAGGACGTGAGCTCGCCAAGGCATCGATGGCATTGGCAGTTGTGCCTTCCACCCTGCGGCCATGCACCGTTCCACCAATTTTGCACTTGGAGGTCAAGGAAGAGACTGACTTCTTGGACTCACCTGCATCTTGGGCACTTTCTGCGGGCCGGACCGGGTGACATGGGAAAATTAATGGCCCTTAATGGCCTTGGGGCCATGGTATCGATGTAGAAGGTAGAAGGGTGGAAGGTGAAACTGGCCTTGTCTTCGCCAAAACCCCCGCCATGGCATCGATGTCATTGGCTGTTGTGCCTTTGGGCCATTTCCCATGTTACCCGACCCGGCCCCAGAAACTGCACCAGGTCAGGTGACCACTTTTCTATGCACAGCTCTTCCCAAAAAAATGGAAGGGCTTGAATAACATATTTTACATAATAATTTTATTTTAAAATTTTATTGTTTGATCTCATCCACATTACTTGAGCGAGCCGTCACGACATAGATAAATAACATAAACAAAAAGGTTACATGAGCAACAGGCACACCCGTTCGATGTTGGCCTCATAGGCGTCGAGATTAAAGAGTGCAGAATGGGGAAACGGCAAATAGTATTCCCGTTCAACGATATCTAGGGATGGGGTGCACGTGCATGGTCGCCACGCCTCTATCATTTTTTAGTACCCTCGCTCCCTCCAACCCATGTAGCCGCTTTCGCGAGCTATGGCAAACATGACATCGCGGATAGCGTCGTGGGTGGCGATGTGATGACCTTCGTGGGGACAACGAGCAAGGTGAACCCCAGAGTCATCGAGGGCAGAGCCACACTCGTAGGTAAGGAGGGAAGATCCCACAGGCTAGAGCAGTGGTGAAGGTGGTTGGTGCGATGACAAAACCCCGTATAGATGGACGAGCGGAAGCCGCGCCCGCCTTTGCAAACGGGCGGCCGAGCCCTCGTAGACACAGGGATGGAGGGTCCAAGGAAGAATGACCCGGCCGGCGCTTCTCAAGTAACAATGCTTGCAACTCCCTGAAACCATCGGAGATGAATATCGAGAAAGGAGGAAATTCCCGCCGAGTATTCGCAGAAAGTATTTCCCTAGCCTGCCTCAACGATATCTAGGGATGGGGCGCACATGCATGGTCACCATGCCTCTATCACAAGGCGATTTTTTTTTTTGGAGAACTTGAAGACTTTATATAGATATTTCAGAGTATAGATGGAAGTCCAATGGGAGTTTTAGCTTGGAGTAACCACAAGGCACTTTGTAATATGGAGGACGTTTAGCATGGAGTAACCCTGTAGGGCACTACCAACTGGAGTTTGTAATCTGAAGGGCCCTGCACAATGCGGGGACCAAGGGCATGATATATGGCTAGGGAATGAGTGGCACCCCATGCGAGTACTAATTCATCCCAACAACCCTTGACTATGGAGTTCAAATGAACCCATGTACGGATGTCACTCTTTGAAGGAAGGGAAATTCCAATGAATCTATATATGGATGTCACTCCTTAAAGGAAGGGAAGTTCCAATGAACCCATGTCTGGATGTCACTCCTTAAAGGAAGAGAAGTTCCAATGAACCCATGTCATGATGTCATTCTTTGAAGGAAGGGAAGGCAAAATCTTTTTCGATGCCTCGAAGGAAGGGAAGTTCCAATGACCCATGTGTGGATGTCATTCCTTGAAGGAAGGGAAACAAAAGGTTTCGTGCTCGTTCTTCCAATGACCCATCTGTGGATGTCACTCCTTGAAGGAAGGGAAAGCGAAACCTTTTTCGTGCTGGTTCTTCCAATGACCCATGTGTGGATGTCACTCCTTGAAGGACGGGAAAGAGAAACCGAAACCTTTTTCGTGCTGGTTCTTCCAATGACCCATGTGTGGATGTCACTCCTTGAAGGACGGAAAAGTGAAACCTTTTTCGTGCTGGTTCTTCCAATGACCCATGTGTGGATGTCACTCCTTGAAGGAAGGGAAAGTGAAACCTTTTTCGTGCTGGTTCATAAGGACCAATACCCCTTGTTTCTAGGTACTACTACCAATACGCATCGACGCTGGTATGATAAATGCTATGTTAAAAACATATATATTTTGAGATAATATAGACTATTATTCATAAATATCTTTTAATACATCAGTTTTAATCTTTATAATTATGTGGGATTTTGAATGCATATGCTACATAAACACATTTAACGGGCACGAGTCCACCACATGTGCACATGAAGTCCCTATCCGCACAAGGCAAGTGTGCACCTCAAGTCCTTGCCAGCAGAGTCAACAACATGCGACATATGTACATACATACATACGCTGCAACCCGGTCCTTTATAAGGACATACATAGGTACATATGTATATATAACCGAGGGCCTGACTGAAGGGTTCTGAAGTGCTATGAGGCATCCCCTTCCTTCACTCAGATCTCGAACCTCCCCGGATATGAACTTGACAATGGCTGCCCTCTCACTTCCAAATCGCCCTTTCCTCGCAGTGGTAATCCAAAAGAGGAGACACATTAAATTCAGATGTCCCCTCATGGAAAGGGGTGAAGATCCGTTATAGCGACCTTTTCTGCTGTCTCAGTTTGAACAGGGATGGCGTTAAGCAAGCATATTCACCCCTCACAAAAAAGCAAGAATCCCTGGCGTACGCACGTGGGCACTGGCAAGCTCTCCCTTCTCATGGCCGACCCTTACAACTGCAACAACCATTTGCGAATCGATGCACACGGTACCCATCCCTTACAACAATGTCTCTGTTCAAGCCTTGACATGATCTCCGTGGAACTGTGGCAGTCACTGCATGCGTATGCGTAGATTCTTCGTTACCACCAGAGGTGTCCACTCGGAGTGTTCAAGAGACCAAACGCCAGAGCTAGCTTCTCAGCATGCCCACAAAGCGCATCTTCCTTTTCCTTCTCACACAGTGGCTTCAACACAACACCACTTTGTGTGGGTACATGGCCTCCTTCCTGCTTCAGACGTGCATTCGTGCTCTACCTTAAGCGCAATATCCTCCTTTCTCCCACCAGAAATCTATGTACCTGCTTATTCACCTCAATGGTCGCCACTGCAGGTTTCTTGTTAGCTCCTGCTAACTTTCTCTGTGTTTCAATCCTGTCTACATCGGTCCACCTACCTGCATCTGCATAGGCATTGGCCATGAGCACATGCGCAGACGCCCTGAGGTCCAGCCTAACAATGCTTTCAAAACACCACATCGCCCTCTCTATATCCCCGTGACTTTTGCAGGCATTCAACAAAGACGTCAAGCCCACAACATTACTTTGGCCCTCACATGATAATAGCATCTCTGCCTCATCTAAAGGAAGGGAAGTTCAATGAACCCATGGATGTCACTCCTTAAAGGAAGAGAAGTTCCAATGAACCCATGTCATGATGTCATTCTTCTTTGAAGGAAGGAAGGCAAAATCTTTTCGATGCCTCGAAGGAAGGAAGTTCAATGACCCATGTGTGGATGTCATTCCTTGAAGGAAGGAAACAAAAGGTTTCGTGCTGTTCTTCCAATGACCCATGTGGATGTCACTCCTTGAAGGAAGGAAAGCGAAACCTTTTCGTCAATTCTTCCAATGACCCATGTGGATGTCACTCCTTGAAGGACGGAAGAGAAAGAAACCTTTTTTAGCTGGTTCTTCCAATGACCCATGTGTGGATGTCACTCCTTGAAGGACGGAAAAGTGAAACCTTTTCGTCGGTTCTTCCAATGACCCATGTGTGGATGTCACTCCTTGAAGGAAGGAAAGTGAAACCTTTTTGCTGGTTCATAAGGACCAATACCCTTGTTTCTAGGTACTACTACCAATACGCATCGACGCTGGTATGATAAATGCTATGTTAAAACATATATATTTTGAGATAATATAGACTATTATTCATAAATATCTTTTAATACATCAGTTTTAATCTTTATAATTATGTGGGATTTTGAATGCATATGCTACATAAACACATTTAACGGGCACGAGTCCACCACATGTGCACATGAAGTCCCTATCCGCACAAGGCAAGTGTGCACCTCAAGTCCTTGCCAGCAGAGTCAACAACATGCGACATATGTACATACATACATACGCTGCAACCTGTCCTTTATAAGGACATAGGTACATGTATATATAACCGAGGCCTGACTGAAGGGTTCTGAAGTGCTATGAGGCATCCCCTTCCTTCACTCAGATCTCGAACCTCCCCGGATATGAACTTGACAATGGCTGCCCTCACTTCCAAATCGCCCTTTCCTCGCAGTGGTAATAAAGAGGAGACACATTAAATTCAGATGTCCCCTCATGGAAAGGGGTGAAGATCCGTTATAGCGACCTTTTCTGCTGTCTCAGTTTGAACAGGGATGGCGTTAAGCAAGCATATTCACCCCTCACAAAAAAGCAAGAATCCCTGGCGTACGCACGTGGGCACTGGCAAGCTCTCCCTTCTCATGGCCGACCCTTACAACTGCAACAACCATTTGCGAATCGATGCACACGGTACCCATCCCTTACAACAATGTGTCTGTGTTCAAGCCTTGACATGACCTCCGTGGAACTGTGGCAGTCACCGCACATGCGTAGGTTCTTCGTTACCACAAGAGTCGTCCCACTCGGAGTGTGCAAGAGACCAAACGCCAGAGCCAGCTTCTCAGCATGCCCACAAAGCGCATCTTCCTTTTCCTTCTCACACAGTGGCTTCAACACCAGCCTTGTCTGGGGTACATGGCCTCCTTCCTCCTTCAGACGTACATTCGTGCTCTCGACCTTAAGCGCAATATCCTCCCTTTTTTCTCCCACCAAAAATCTATGTACCTGCTTGTTGACCTCAATGGTCGCCACTGCAGGTCTCTTGTTAGCACCTGCTAACTTTCTCTGTGTTTCAATCCTGTCTACATCGGTCCACCTACCTGCATCTGCATAGGCATTGGCCATGAGCACATACGCAGACGCCCATTGAGGGTCCAGCCTGACAATGCTGTCAAAACACCACATCGCCCTCGCTAGATCCCCGTGACTTTTGCAGGCATTCAACAAAGACATCAAGCCCACAAGATTACTTTGGCCCTCACAAGATAATAGCATCTCCTGTGCCTCATCTAAAAGGCCTGCACGCCCAAGAAGATCAATCATGCAAGTGTAATGTTCAATAGTAGGTTTGACACCATGCTGTTCAGCCATGGAATCAAAGTGCTTGCGACCATCATGGACCAGTCCCTCGTGACCACATGCTACTAGAATGCAAGTAAACGTAGCACCATTAGGCTGAATACCGGCAACTAACATCTCCTCAAAGCAAGCTAGTGCTCTGTGACCATCATCACAAGTACCGTACCCAGATATCAGGGCTGTCCATGTCACCACATCCTTTGTGGCCAAGCTGTCAAAAACCTGGCGTGCATCTTCCATTTCACCACATTTCGCATACATCTCCACCAGGCAGTTGCCCAACACTACATTATCCAGCAGTCCTCTTTCAACTATCTGAGAGTGCAGCTGCCTGCCCTTCTGTAAGGCACCAGTACTTGCACAGGCCTTCAGAAGGCAAGCAAAAGTGAGATCGTTAGCCAAAATCACCCCTTCTTGCTCCATTTGTCCATACACAACAAGAGCCTCATGTCCGAAACCTTGCTGGGAATACCCAGCAATCAGCACCGTCCATGTCACCACATCCTTTGTCGCCAAGCTGTCAAAAACCTGGTGTGCAGCTTCCAGTTCACCACATTTTGCATACATGTCCACAAGGCAGTTGCACAACACTACATCATCCAGCAGTCCTCGTTTGACAATCTGTGAATGCAGCTGCCTGCCCTTCTGTAGGGCACCAGTGCTTCCACATGCCTTCAGAAGGCAAGCAAAAGTAACGTGGTCAGCCACAATGAGGCCCTCCTGCTCCATTCGTTCATACGCTACAAGTGCCTCTTGCCCGAGCCCTTGCTGTGCATACCCCGCAATCAACGCCGTCCATGTCACCACATCCTTTTTGGACAAGCTTTCAAAAACCTGGCGTGCATCTTTGAGTTCGCCACATTTTGCATACATGTCCACCAGGCAGTTGCCAACAAACAAGTTACTAGGAATGCCACTGTGCAACACATCAAGGTGCACTTTTCTGCCTGATTCCAAGTCGCTAGCGAATGTGCAAGCCTGGAGGGCAGCTACAAAGACGTGATCATTCGCCTTCACTCCTGACCTACGCATCTCATGGTACAGTTGTATGGCCTCCTTAGGTTTCCCATGCTTAGCATGTGCAGAAATTATGGAAAACCACATGAAGACATTTGGTTTCCACCCTGGTGAACACATCCATGGCCTCCTGCAGCCTACCTCCACCTGCATACATGCGCAATATATGGTTCCCCAAGTATGCACTTGACTCGTACCCAAGTTTGACAGTGAGATCATGAACTCGTCGCCCCACAACCAAATCCTTCTTAGCTGTACACAGCTTTAACACATCATAAAACAGAGACTGAGAAATAGCAGAGTCTGCCTGCGCCAGAGATTCCAGGGCTCCAACGGCCTCAGACAGCTTCCCCTGCTGACATAACATGCTCACTGTTCCAGCCGTTACGACGCCCATCTCTGATCCTGCACGCTTCACAGGCGGAAAGCTCGAGTTGGCAGAGGAGGCACCACCACCCATCTGCATATCATGGGAAACCAGCTGCTCATCAACCCAAGCTGGCTTAAACATGTTGTTTAACCACAGGACCTCGCCGGACCCCTTCCGCAGGAAATCAGGCGAACGGGAGCTCTTCTTATCTCGTCTGTTGTCCAACCACATGGTAGGATCCAGGAAAAATTGTTGCCACAAGCGCTCCTGCTCGCTGGAAAACCCGTTCCCACCCACACATTTTCTCGGAAGTGGAAGTGCTGGGCTCCTTACACTGCTGCACCTGGGGGCTTTGTTTGCCAGTGGTTCACTCCCTAAAGTGAAGTGAGCGAGAGCTCCTGGTAGAATCCCTGAACACACACCAATTGGTTGGGTCCACGACGGGTCCGGTTGCCGAACAGTGGCCATTGTTCATCAGGGACCGCTGTCGGAAGATGAGTCTAAGAACATGGCAGGCTGCCCAAGTTTGTATGTACAGTGTCTGATCACACCATCCGGGCTCCGATGGGGCCGAACCCAGAGTGCTTGAATGCAATCAAGGCTATATATCCAACTGACCTAGGTGTTTGAGATAATATAAGACTTCTAGTTTTATGAAATAATAAAATACATAGGTCTATCAAATAATATAGAACACCTACCTGATTGGAGTTCTCGTGAATTATCAAGTCTCGGCACATGAACAATGAGAGCGCTCAGAGCGCCTGGCACAAAGACAACTTATGGAACAAAGCAAGGGAAACTTACAAGGCAAACATGGAACAACGCAAGGGAAACTTACAAGGCAAACATGGAACAAAGCAAGGGAAACTTACAAGGCAAACATGGAATAAAGCAAGGAAACTTACAAGGCATGGAACAAAGCAAGGGACAACCTACTAACAAAGCAAGCATAGAACAAAGCAAAGAACAACCTACTAACAAAGCAAGCATAGAACAAAGCAAGGGACCATCTATCAATAACGCAAGCATGGAACAAAGCAAGAGATGACTTACAAGGCAACCATGGGACTAAGTAAGCTTTTGGTCCCCGAAGAGAAGGAAAACACCACCAAGAGGTGTACCCCCAGGGTGGCATAGTAACTACAATGGAGGCATCCTGCTCCCAAACTAAAAACAATTGAGCCTCAAAACGTTTAACCAACGACTTCTCATCTCAACATGTTTATATGTACTCAAGTCCCTTGGGTTTAGGGTTCCAACACTTTGGCATGACATTAATTGCTCTATCAACAGTGAGAGCAGCGGCTAATTCATTTGATAGCATCATGTTTGTTGTGCAAGTAGTCAAGCGGGACATGAGATTCCACTTTTGGACAACTCTCTTCGGCGCAACTACTCTCCCTCGACCTAAACCTACTCTTGTTTGTCATACCATTCCAGAATATTTTTTCCATCCCCTCGTTCTTCCATGACAATCTCCTCTAAGACTTGATCAAGCTTTGATGACATTCTTCTCGTGCTCCTTGTGCGGGTATTGTTGTTCCAAGTGTTCTGTCATTTGCTGCTGGTGTTGCTTTATCATTTTATTGCTCTAAGTGCTTTGTCATTTTGCTGCTGTAAATAGTTGGCCTAATATTTTATGTAGAGCAGCTTGCGCTTTTTCTTGTGGTTAACATAAAATTAATGTATAGCATATGTACATATTTGGGCAGGTGGAGACAAATGGTTTAGATAACTTCAAGGAAAGAAAGAAACATACCAGCAAATACCAACAAATACAAAGAATGTACCAACAAATGCAAACAATGTACCAACAAATGCAAACAATGTACCAACAAATGCAAACAATGTACCAACAAATGCAACCTTCTATATAATCCAAGAAACCCAGAAGAGGTAAGATGTGCAGCCCTCCAAAAATATGCATCTTTTGTAGTTGTACCCTGGATAAATGTGCTTTGTATAAATGTTAACGTAAAGTCTAGATAAATGTGCCTTGTATAAATATTAACATGAAATTTATGAGTTTCTCTTTCTTGAAGATCATCGAGTCCCTTGCGGTTGTACAGTCTAGCCTGAATAACTATGCCTCGTGTTAACGTAAAGTCTGGATAAATGTACCTTGTATACTTCCAAATTTCTCTTTGTCGAAGATCATCAAGTCCTTTGCAGTTGTACAATCTACTTGGATGACTGTGCTTTGTGTAAATGTTAACGTGAAGTCTAGATAAATGTGCCTTGCATAAATGTTAACAAGAAGTCTTTTGAATTTCTCCTTCTCAAAGATCATTGAGTCCTTTGCGGTTGTACAGTCTAGCCTGAATAAATGTGCCTTGTATAAATGTTAGCATAAAGTCTTCTGAATTTCTCGACGATCTTAGAGAAAGAGAAATTTAGAAGACTTTACGTACAACTGCGAAAGACTTTTAGCATCCCAAGAAGACTATACTGTTAGCAGCAAAAGACTTGATGATCTTCGACAAAGAGAAATTCAAAAGACTTTTAGCATCCAAAGAAGACTATACAACAGCAAAAGACTCGATGATCTTCGACAAAGAGAAATTCAAAAGACTTTATGGTACAAGCGCAAAAGATTTTAAGCGTCCCAAAAAAATTGTACAACTGCAAAGTACTCGACCATCTTGCGTAAAGTGAAATTCGGAAAACTTCACAATACAAATGCAAGATAATCGGAGCCAAATGGCTTAGGCGAAATGGACACACATTTATAAGAACGCCGTGATTAAGAAATGGACACACATTTATAAGAACGCCGTGATTAAGCATCCTGAGCTTAGATCGGTACTTAGATGGGGTGCCTAAAGGGAGTGGATGCCCTAGGTGCAAGTAGCTTAGGCACACCATGGTACAAGTTGTCAAGTACCAAGTCCCATGACGGAAATCCGTCCTTAGTGGACTCAAATAAAATTTTTCTTCTTTGCAGTAAAGCCCCCAAGGTTTTGACAAAGTTCCCTCACCCAATGCGTCTGCCGGGAGTCGAACCCGGGTCTATTGCTTGGAAGGCAATTATCCTAACCGTTGGACTACAAACGCAGATGTCTGCCTCCTTGATTCAATTCCATAATAATCTACTTAATTAAGCTAGGTTGTATTTTCTTTTTGTGCTAACGTTCATGAATATATGTCGGCTTGCTCTGTTTCTGCGGACCCGAAACATTCCGCGAATGGCAACTTCCATCATCACTTACATTAGGGTATAGGGTACGGGTAACGGTGCAAAAACTTGCAAATCCGCTCTCATCTTCCTACAAGCCCAATCCGACAAGGGCAGCCCCGATCCCACGGGATCTGAGCCAAATTCCAGGCCTGCATCGGAGCCCCGATCTCAAAGACCCAGCCGGATCGCAAGAAGCGCGTCCCGACGTCCATGCAGACTCTGATTCCTTCTGTTATGACGACGAGAGATGCCGGGATCAGTGTTGAAGCAATTCGTGTCGGATATGTCCGTGTCTCAGTTTGGACAGGAATGGGGTTAGGTGAGCAAAGTTCACCCTGAAAGCAATGTTCTCACGGTCGACCCTTACAACTGCAACATCCATTTGCGAACCGGTGCACACGGTACCCATCCCTTACAACAATGTCTCGTTGTTCAAGGCTTGACATGATCTGCGTGGAACTGTGGCAATCACTGCACATGCGTAGATTCTTTGTTACCACCAGAGGGGTCCCACTGGGAGTGTTCAACAGACCATACGCCAGAGCTAGCTTCTCAGCATGCCCACAAAGCGCATCTTCCTTTTCCTTCTCACACAGTGGCTTCAACACCAACTTCGTGTGAGGTACGTGGCCTCCTTCCCGCTTCAGACGTGCATTCGTGCTCTCTACCTTCAGCGAAATATCCTCTCTACTTTCTCCCACGAGAAATCGATGTACCTGCCTGTTCACCTCAATGGTCGCCACTGCAGGTTTCTTATTAGCTCCTGCTACCCTTCTCTGTGTTTCGATCCTGTCTACATCGCTCCACCTACCTGCATCTGCATAGGCATTGGCCATGAGCACATAGGCGGGCGCCCATTGAGGGTCCAGCCTAACAATGCTTCCAAAACACCACATCGCCCTCTCTATATCCCCGTGGCCTTTGCAGGCATTCAACAGAGATGTCAAGCACACAACATTGCTTTGGCCCTCACATGCTAATAGCATCTTCTCTGCCTCCTCTAAATGGCCTGCACGCCCAAGAAGATCAATCATGCAGGTGTAATGCTCAAGAGTAGGTTTGATGCCATGCTGTTCAGCCATGGAATCGAAGTGCTTGCGGCCCTCGTGGACCAGTCCTCATGACTGCATGCTACTAAAAGGCAAGTAAAAGTAGCATCATTAGGCTGAATACCGGCAACTAACATCTCCTCAAAACAAGCTAGTGCCTTGTGACCTTCATCACAAGTACCATACCCAGATATCAGGGAGGTCCAAGTCACCACATTCTTTGTGTCCATGCTGTTGAAAACCTGGCGTGCCTCTTCCAGTTCACCACATTTTGCATACATGTCCACCAGGCATGTGCCCACCACTACGTCATCCAGCAGTCCTCTTTCGACAATCTGCGAGTGCAGCTGCCTGCCCTTCTGTAAGGCTCCAGTGCTCGCACAGGCGTTCAGAAGGCAAGCAAAAGTAACATCGTCAGCCAAAATCAGGCCTGCTTCCTCCATTTGTCCATACACAACAAGGGCCTCTTGGCCGAGTCCTTGCTGTGCATACCCAGCAATCAGGGCGGTCCATGTCACCACATCTTTGGTGGCCAAGCTGTCAAAAACCTGGTGCGCATCTTCCACTTTACCGCATTTCGCATACATGTCCACCAGGCAGTTGCCCACGAGTAAGTTATCCAGCAGTCCTCTTTCAACAATCTGTGAGTGCAGCTGCCGGCCCTTCTGTAAGGCACCAGTGCTTGCACAGGCCTTGAGAAGGCAAGCAAAAGTGACATGGTTAGCCAAAAAGAGGCCTTCTTGCTCCATTTGTTCATACACAAGAACCGCTTCTTGGCAAAGTCCTTGCTGTGCATACCCATCAATCAGTGCCGTCCATGTCACCACATTCTTTGTGTTCATCCTGTCAAAAACATGGCGCGCAGCTTCCAGTTCACCACATTTTGCATACCCAGATATCAGGGCATTCCATGTCACCACATCCTTGGTAGCCATGCTGTCAAAAACCTGGAGTGCATCTTTCAGTTCACCACATTTCGCATACATGTCCACCAGGCAGTTGCCAACAAACAAGTTAGCAGGAATGCCACTGTTCAACACATCACAGTGCAGTTCTCTGCCAGATTCCAAGTCAGCTGCCAACGCACAAGCCTGAAGGGCAGCTACGAAGACGTGACCATCCGCCTTCACTCCTGATCTACGCATCTCATGGTACAGTTGTATGGCCTTCTTAGGTTTCCCATGCCTTGCATGTGCAGAGATGATGGAAGACCACATGAAAACATCTGGTTTGCCTACCCTGGTGAACACATCCATGGCCTCCGCTAGCCTACCTCCACATGCATACATGCGCAAGATATGGTTCCCCACATATGCATTCGACTCGTACCCAAGTTTGACAGCGAGATCATGAACTCGTCGTCCCACAACCAAATCCTTCTTACCTGTACACAGTTTTAGCACAGTGTACAAAAGAGACTGACAAATAGCAGAGTCTGTCTGCGCCAGAGATTCCAGCGCTCCAACGGCCTCAGTCAGCTTCCCCTGCTGACATAACATGCTCACGGTTCCAGCCGTTACAACGCCCATCTCTGATCCTGCACGCTTCACAGGCTTATCCGGAGAGCTCGAGTTGGAAGAGGAGGCACCAGCACCCATCTGCACATCATGGGAGACCAACTGCACATCCACCCAAGCCGGCTTAAACATGTTGTTTAACCACAGAACCTCGCCAGACCCCTTCCGCCGGAAATCAGGGAACCGGGAGCTCTGCTTATCTCGTCTGTTATCCCACCACATGGTAGGGTCGAGAAAAAATTGTTGCCACAAGTGCTCCTGCTCCTGGCAACGACCATGGCTAGAAAACCCGTCCCCACCCAGACATTTTGTAGAAAGTGGAAGTGCTGAGCTCCTTACACTGCTGCACCTGGAGGCTTCGTTTGCCAAGGATTGATTCCCTAAAGTGAGGTGGGCGGGAGCTCCTTGTAGAATCCCTGACCTCACACCAATTTGTTGGGTCCTAAAAGGCTCCGATTGCCATACTGTGGCCATTATTCATTCGGGACGGCTGTGGGAAAATGACTGCTATGGCACAATGCCCAATTCCTGTGTAGGACCACACCACCCTGAAGCATCGTGCCGACGGTTCTTCATTGGTCACCGAGAGAAGACAGTATGGTTTCCAAGACTTGGGACGGAAAGCTATCATGTTATACATATGTATACATAATTATATATATATATATATAAAATTTCGAGTACAATTTTTTAATTCAATATTTTTGAAAATAAATCAAAACAAACCCGGGGGAGAAATCTTCAGATTACACAGATGTTCAAGAAGAAGAAGAAGAATTTTATTTTAGTCCACTAAGGACGGATTTCCGTCATGGGACTTGGTACTTAACAACTTGTACTATGGTATGCCTAAGCTACTTGTACCAAGGGCATCCACTCCCTTTATAGGCACCCTATCTAAATATCGATCCAAGCTCAGGATGCTTAATCACGGTTCTTATAAATGTGTGTCCATTTGGTACAGTTGATTCAGATTTTCGTGGCAATATAAAAATATAATATATGATCCTAAATGACGGGATTTTCGTCCCTGCACGCGTCCTCGATGCTACCTACCTGCGTCTTGTTCGTGATTGTTGCACATGAAGGGGATCCAAGAATACAAGGACACCACCTACACCAAGCAAAGCACAAACGACGGGGGTAGTTAAAGCTCTGCTTTGAACAATGCCCATAACAACGACGTTGCAAGCGCCCAGGAAATAGTTCCGGTTAGGTCTATACCTTTTCTGCACTCCGTCCAGAGTGAGGTCACTCGTTCATCCTTCGCCACCGACTTCGAACCTTTGGAAGTGGTTTGATCCAGTGCCACCTGTTTGAGGGCGTTAAGCAGAAGTTTCTCACACAGCCGAGGGTAGTACGGAAGCTGCCAACCATCTGTTCCCCAATACATATGTTACCTTTGCAAACACATGGTTTGCAAAGTGAAAAGGTTGCCGGCTCCTGAGGCTGAAATCTTCCAGCAACTAAACCAGCTTGCTGGACTAGGCCCTGTGGTTCGCAAGCCTCATAGCAGCATACGCTCCAACAACAATGGCACTATGCTCAGGCTGCAAGTCACAAAGACGGTGCAATGCTGCACTTCCAACCGCCTCCATCTCATCCTCCTGACCCTCCTGGATTGGGAACGGAGTTGCTTCTCCCGTGCAAGTCCTTCCGTTGTGTCCCTTTGTCCCTTGGGTGACTTCAAACAGTTTGTCTTCAAGATATCGTATACTGCAGATGACACAGCACCAGAGATAGTCACACTGACAACAGCTTGCTTGGCACAGACCCTTATACAGAGAAGTAAAGCCCTCATTCCGGATCATCTGCTAGGCACATCCAACACCACTGCTGAGCCTTGCAGTGCCATGTGGAACACCTGGCTGCCATGTTCACAGCGAGAAGCCCTCACTGCCGGAAGACATGCCCACCGTTTCCTTCCATTTTTGGACCTAGAATCAGGCCCCGCCCCCACTGTCAACACTGGATCTGAGCCAAATTCCAGGCCTGCTCCTCTGATCCCGGATCTCCTACAGCTGCACCATCCCTCGCAGGTCAGCTCGCCCGACTCTGTCACCCAGCCAGATTGCAAGCCTCCAGACGAGTTAGCCATCCATGTCCGCGTCTTAGTTGGAACAGGCATGGAGATGAGCAAGCAGATTCTCCCCAAAAATGAAAGCAGTATTCTCTAGGGTACACACTTGGGCACTGGCTACTCCTTCATTATTCTCACCCTTACAGCCGACCCTTACAGCTGCAACAACCAGCTGCGAATCGATGCACACGGTACCCATCCCTTACAACAATGTCTCTCTGTTCAAGCCTTGACATGATCTCCGTGGAACTGTGGCAATCACTGCACATGCGTAGATTCTTAGTTACCACCAAAGGTGTCCCATTCGGAGTGTTCAGGAGACCAAAAGCCAGAGCTAGCTTCTCAGCATGCCCACAAAGCGCATCTTCCTTTTCCTTCTCACACAGTGGCTTCAACACCAGCTTTGTGTGAGGTACGTGGCCTCCTTCCTGCTTCACACGTGCATTCATGCTCTCTGCCATAAGCGAAATATCCTCTCTAGTTTCTCCTACCACAAACCTATGTACCTGCGTATTCACCTCGATGGTCGCCACTGCAGGTTTCTTGTTAGCTCCTGCCACCCTTCTCTGTGTTTCAATCCTGTCTACATCGGTCCACCTACCTGCATCTGCGTAGGCATTGGCCATGAGCACATGGGCGCATCCTGGGGTCCAGCCTAACAATGCGCTCAAAACACCACCTCGCCCTATCTATATCCCCATGACTTTTGCACGCATTCAACAAAGTTATCAATCCCACAACATCATTTTGGCCCTCACATGACAATAGCATCTTCTCTGCCTCATCCAAATGCCCTGCACGCCCAAGAAGATCAATCATGCAGGTGCAATGCTGAATAGTAGGTTTGATGCCATGCTGTTCAGCCATGGAATCAAAGTAACTGCGACCCTCGTGGACCAGTCCCTCATGACTGCATGCTGCTAAAAGGCAAGTAAAAGTAGCGCCATTAGGCTGAATCCCGGCAACCAACATTTCCTCAAAACAGGCTAGGGCCTTGTGACCTTTATCACAAGTACCATACCCAGATATCAGGGTCCATGTCACCACATCCTTTGTGTTCATGCTGTCAAAAACCTGGCGTGCATCTTCCAGTTCACCACATTTTGCATACATGTCCACCAGGCAGTTGCCCAAGTATACATCATCCAGCAGTCCTCTTTCGACAATCTGTGAGTGCAGCTGCCTGCCCTTCTGTAAGGCACCAGTGCTTGCACAGGCCTTCAGAGACCGCCAGAGCTAGCTTCTCAGCATGCCCACAAAGCGCATCTTCCTTTTCCTTCTCACACAGTGGCTTCAACACCAGCTTTGTGTGAGGTACGTGGCCTCCTTCCTGCTTCACACGTGCATTCATGCTCTCTGCCATAAGCGAAATATCCTCTCTAGTTTCTCCTACCACAAACCTATGTACCTGCGTATTCACCTCGATGGTCGCCACTGCAGGTTTCTTGTTAGCTCCTGCCACCCTTCTCTGCGTTTCAATCCTATCTAAATCTTTCCACCTACCTGCATCTGCGTAGGCATTGGCCATGAGCACGTATGCGGGCGCATCCTGGGGGTCCAGCCTAACAATGCGCTCAAAACACCACCTCGCCCTATCTATATCCCCATGACTTTTGCACGCATTCAACAAAGTTATCAATCCCACAACATCATTTTGGCCCTCACATGACAATAGCATCTTCTCTGCCTCATCCAAATGCCCTGCACGCCCAAGAAGATCAATCATGCAGGTGCAATGCTGAATAGTAGGTTTGATGCCATGCTGTTCAGCCATGGAATCAAAGTGCTTGCGACCCTCGTGGACCAGTCCTCATGACTGCATGCTGCTAAAAGGCAAGTAAAAGTAGCGCCATTAGGCTGAATCCCGGCAACCAACATTTCCTCAAAACAGGCTAGGGCCTTGTGACCTTTATCACAAGTACCATACCCAGATATCAGGGTGGTCCATGTCACCACATCCTTTGTGTTCATCCTGTCAAAAACCTGGCGTGCATCTTCCAGTTCACCACACTTCGCATACATGTCCACAAGGCAGTTGCCCAAGTATACATCATCCAGCAGTCCTCTTTCGACAATCTGTGAGTGCAGCTGCCTGCCCTTCTGTAAGGCACCAGTGCTTGCACAAGCGTTCAGAAGGCAAGCAAAAGTAATACGACTAGCCAAGAGCAAGCCTCCCTGCTCCATTTCTCCATACATAACAAGCGCCTCATGCCCGAGCCCTTGCTGTGCATACCCAGCAATCAGGGCGGTCCATGTCACCACATCCTTTCTGGCCATGCTGTCAAAAACCTGGCGTGCATCTTTCAGTTCCCCACATTTTGCATACATGTCCACCAGACAGTTGCCAACAAACAAGTTGGTAGGAATGCCACTGTGCAACACATCACAGTGCACTTTTCTGCCAGATTCCACGTCAGCGGCAAATGCGCAAGCCTGAAGGGCAGCTACAAAGACGTGACCATCAACCTTCGCTCCTGACCTACGCATCCGATGGTACAGTTGTATGGCCTCTTGAGGCTTCCCATGTTTAGCATGGGCAGAGATTATGGAACACCACAAAAAGGAATCTGGTTTGCCCACCCTGGTGAACACATCCATGGCCTCCTGCAGCCTACCTGCACATGCATACATGCGCAAGATATTGTTCCCCAAGTATGCATTCGACTCGTACCCAAGTTCGGCAATAAGATTATGAACTCGTCGACCCACAATCAAATCCTTCTTAGCTGTACACAGTCTTAGCACACCGTAAAACAGAGACTGAGAAATAGCAGAGTCTGTCTGCGCCAGAGATTCCAGGGCTACAACGGCCTCAATCAGCTTCCCCTGCTGACATAACCTGCGCACGGTTCCAGGCGTTACGACGCCTATTGCCGATCCTGCACGCCTCCCAGGTTCAGGTTTATCCAGACAGCTCGACCTGGAAGATGAAGCACCATGACCCATCTCCATATCCAAAGAAACGAGCTGGTCATCAACCCAAGCTGCCTTGAGCAGGCTGTTTGGCCGCAGGACCTCACCGGACCCTTTAGGCCGGAAGTCAGGCGGACGGGAGCCTAGAAAAAAATGTTGCCACAAATGCTCCTGCTTCTGATGATGGCCATCGCTGGAAAATCCGTCCCCTCCCACACATTTTCCCGGAAGTGGAAATGCTGGGCTCCTTACACTGCTGCACCTGGAAGCTTTGTGTGCAAGGGCGAGATGAGCGGGAGCTACTGGTAGAATCCCTGCACACACACCAAATTGTTGGGTCCAGACCGGGTCTGGTTGCCATACTGTTGCCATCGTTCAGGGACCACTGTTGGAAGAAGAGTCTAACAACATTCGATGGCCGAATGCCCATTTACTGTGCATGGCCATACGCAACGGGCGTATAGGTAGTTTGGAGGAGCATGAAGAGGCAATGCGTGTGAACCCAAAACGCTGGAGGTGCTGATCATACACGCACGCTTCCAAGCACCGATCACCGATCCGGTGATTCAGAAGGAAAAGATGTGCACCTAGTCTAATCCAAAGAAACATTGGATGACGATGTTGGTACGCCGTCAAAAAATACATGGAATCTGTTTCTTCTTATACTTAAAGCTCAAATGAAAGCGTACCACTATAAAGACAGACGTCCATTGGACATCAGAGTCCAGATCAAAGGTACAGGTGGGATAGGTAGGTATGGATCAAAGGTAAAGGCGGACTATTCTACTTGTATATCGCCCACAGTCCATACATTATCCACGCCAGGTCTTCTGAACAATACGGCACCACCATTGTCAGGCTAGCGTTAAAGGGAAGAGACCCAGGTATGTATGCACTCCCAATCAAAGATGTGAAACTACAGGAGTATTCTGTGACATAACCAAACTTACCAGTTTTCTCTCGCTGGGGAGCTATGAAGCTGCATAACTGCAAGCAAGGTGAAGAAGCAAAATGTATCAGGTTGGACTGCCGGGACACGAATCTACCAACTGGTTGAGAATACAAGGGTCTTGATCCGTGCAAAGTGATCTGACGCAGGTTCCCTTCGAGCGAGCAGCATGTTTCGAGTCAGCATCCTATCTGCAAAACAGAAACGCAGGAAGCACCATCATCACGGTGACATAAGGAAAAATCAGGTCTCAAGGCAGGACGTCTCGTAAACAACTCTCAATACCTGTCTCACACCCTTCTGGTCGGTCCGAACTCGAATCTACCAACTGGTTGGCCATGGACCCCAAAGTGATCTGACGCAGGTTCCCTTCGAGCGAGCAGCATGTTTCAGTCAGCATCCTATCTGCAAAACAGAAACGCAGGAAGCACCATCATCACGGTGACATAAGGAAAAATCAGGTCTCAAGGCAGGACGTCTCGTAAACAACTCTCAATACCTGTCTCACACCCTTCTGGTCGGTCCGAACTCGAGACCGTTACCATCCTTGAGAGGCATTTCCTGTCAGGGTTTTCACAGCCTGACACAACCTAATCACTCCTTGACGAATTTGCCTGTCTCCTTTCACCTGACAACCTGATCACTCCTTGATGATGGTTTACCTTAATCACCAAGTATACATCATCCAGCAGTCCTCTTTCGACAATCTGTGAGTGCAGCTGCCTGCCCTTCTGTAAGGCACCAGTGCTTGCACAGGCCTTCAGAAGGCAAGCAAAAGTAAATATCAGCCAACAGGCCTCCTGCTCCATTTGTCCATACATAACAAGCGCCTCTTGCGAGCCCTTGCTGTGCATACCCAGCAATCAGGGCGGTCCATGTCACCACATCCTTTCTGGCCATGCTGTCAAAACCTGGCGTGCATCTTCCAGTTCACCACATTTTGCATACATGTCCACCAGGCAGTTGCCAACAAACGTTGGTAGAATCTGTGCAACACATCAGTGCACTTTCTGCCAGATTCCACGTGCAAATGCGCAAGCCTTGAAGGCAGCTACAAAGACGTGACCATCAACCTTCCTCCTGACCTACATCCAGTCAGTTGTCCTTGTGGCCTTCTTGAGCCATATTTAGCATGGGCAGAGATTATGGAACACCACATCTGGTTTGCCACCCTGGTGAACACATCCATGGCCTCCACACCTACCTGCACATGCGTAGATTCTTCGTTACCACCAGAGGTGTCCCACTGGAGTGTTCAAGAGACCAAACGCCAGAGCTAGCTTCTCAGCATGCCCACAAAGCATCTTCCTTTTCCTTCTCACAGTGGCTTCAACACCAACTTTGTTTGAGGTACGTGGCCTCCTTCCTGCTTCAGACGTGCATTCGTGCTCTCTACCTTAAGCAATATCCTCTCCTTCTCCCACCCAAATCTATGTACCTGCTTATTCACCTCAATGGTCGCCACTGCAGGTTTCTTGTTAGCTCCTGCTACCCTTCTCTGTGTTTCAATCCTGTCTACATCGGTCCACCTACCTGCATCTGCATAGGCATTGGCCATGAGCATACGCAGACGCTGAGGGTCCAGCCTAACAATGCTTTCAAAACACCACATCGCCCTCTCTATATCCCGTGACTTTTGCAGGCATTCAACAAAGACCTCAAGCCCCACATTACTTTGGCCCTCACATGACAGCATCTTCTCTGCCTCATCTAAATGGCCTGCACGCCCAAGAAGATCAATCATGCAGGTGTAATGCTCAATAGTAGGTTTGATGCCATGCTGTTCAGCCATGGAATCTGTTTCTTCTTATACTTAAAGCTCAAATGAAAGCGTACCACTATAAAGACAGACGTCCATTGGACATCAGAGTCCAGATCAAAGGTACAGGTGGGATAGGTAGGTATGGATCAAGGTAGGCGGACTATTCTACTTGTATATCGCCCACAGTCCATACATTATCCACGCCAGGTCTTCTGAACAATACGGCACCACCATTGTCAGGCTAGCGTTAAAGGCAAGAGACCCAGGTATGTATGCACTCCCAATCAAAGATGTGACCAGGAGTATTCTGTGACATAACCAAACTTACCAGTTTTCTCTCGCTGTTTTGAAGCTGCATAACTGCAAGCAAGGTGAAGAAGCAAAATGTATCAGGTTGGACTGCCGACACGAATCTACCAACCAGAATACAAGGGTCTTGATCCGTGCAAAGTGATCTGACGCAGGTTCCCTTCGAGCGAGCAGCATGTTTCGAGTCAGCATCCTATCTGCAAAACAGAAACTGCACCATCATCACGGTGACATGGAAAAATCAGGTCTCCAAGGCAGGACGTCTCGTAAACAACTCAATACCTGTCTCACACCCTTCTGGTCGGTCCGAACTCGAATCTACCAACTGGTTGAGAATACAAGGGTCTTGATCCGTGCAAAGTGATCTGACGCAGGTTCCTCAGCGAGCAGCATGTTTCGAGTCAGCATCCTATCTGCAAAACAGAAACGCAGGAAGCACCATCATCACGGTGACATAAGGAAAAATCAGGTCTCCAAGGCAGGACGTCTCGTAAACAACTCTCAATACCTGTCTCACACCCTTCTGGTCGGTCCGAACTCGAGACCGTTACCATCCTTGGAGAGTGTCAGTTCCTCTCCTGTCCGAGCGTTTTCATACAGCCTGTCTCCTTTCACCTGACAACCTAATCACTCCTTGACGAATTTGCCTGTCTCCTTTCACCTGACAACCTGATCACTCCTTGATGATGGTTTACCTTAATCACCAAGTATATAGATGAAACTTGCAAGATCTCTTCTAAAAACTTCTTGCGTGATTGAGGAAAGTTGCACTAACAGTAGCAAGGCCAGTTCTTCATTATCCTCACGGCCGACCCTTACAAGTGCAACAACCAGCTGTGAAACGATGCACACGGTACCCATCCCTTACAACAATGTCTCTCTGCTCAATCTTTGACATGATCTCCGTGGAACTGTGGCAGTCGCTGCACATGCGTAGGTTCTTTGTTACCACCAGAGGTGTCCCACTCGGAGTGTTCAAGAGACCAAACGCCAGAGCTAGCTTCTCAGCATGCCCACAAAGCATGTCTTCCTTTTGCTTCTCACCCAGGGGCTTCAACACCAACTTTGTTTGAGGGACGTGGCCCCCTTCCAGCTCCAGACGTGCAGTCGTCCTCTCTACCTTAAGAGCAATATCCTCTCTCCTTCCTCCCACCCGAAATCTATGTACCTGCTTATTCACCTCAATGGTCGTGACTGCAGGTTTCTTGTTAGCTCCTGCTACCCTTCTCTGTGTTTCAATCCTGTCTACATCGGTCCACCTACCTGCATCTGCATAGGCATTGGCCATGAGCACATATGCGGTCGCGTCCTGGGGCTCCAGCCGAACAATGCTTTCAAAACACCACATTGCCCTCTGTATATCCCCATGACTTTTACAGGCATTCAACAAAGACCTCAAGCCCACAACATTACTTTGGACCTCACATGACAACAGCATCTTCTCTGCCTCATCTAAATGACCTGCACGCCCAAGAAGATCAATCATGCAATTGTAATGCTCACAAGTACGTTTGATGCCATGCTGTTGAGCCATGGAATCAAAGTGCTTGCGACCCTCGTGGACCAGTCCCGCATGACTGCATGCTACTAAGAGGCAAGTAAAAGTAGCATCATTAGGCGGAATACCAGAAGCTAACATCTGCTCAAAGCAAGCTAGTGCCTTGTGACCATCATCACAAGTACCATACCCAGAGATCAGGGCGGTCCATGTCACCACATCCTTTGTGGCCATGATGTCAAAAACCTGCCGTGCATCTTCCAGTTCACCACATTTTGCATACATGTCCAACAAGCAGGTGCACAGCACTGTGTTGTCCAACAATCCCCTTTCGACAATCTGCGAGTGCAGGTGCCTGCCCATTTGTAAGGCACCAGTGCTTCCACAGGCGTTCAGAAGGCAAGCAAGAGTAACATCGTCAGCTAAAATCAGGCCCGCCTCCTCCATTTGTCCATACAACTCAAGTGCCTCTTGGCCCAGTCCTTGCTGTGCATACCCAGAAATCAGCGCTGTCCATGTTACCACATCCTTTGTGGAAAGGCTGACAAAAACCTGGCGTGCAGCTTCCAGTTCACCACATTTTGCATACATATCCACCAGGCAGTTGCCCAAGACTACGTCATTCAGCAGTCCTCTTTCGACAATCTGTGAGTGCAGCTGCCTGCCCTTCTGTAGGGCACGAGTGCTTGCACAGGCCTTCAGAAGGCAAGCAAAAGTAACATGGTCAGCCAGAATCAACCCCTCCTGCTCCATTTGTCCATACAGAACAAGTGCCTCATGTCCGAGCCCTTGCTGGGCATATCCACCTATCAGGGAATTCCATGTCACCACATCCTTTGTGTTCATGCTGTCAAAAACATGGCGTGCATCTTTCAGTTCACCACATTTTGCATACCCAGATATCAGGGAATTCCATGTCACCACATCCTTTTTGGCCATGCTGTCAAAAACCTGGCGTGCATCTTTCAGTTCGCCACACTTTGCATACATGTCCACCAGGCAGTTGCCAACAAACAAGTCAGGAGGGACGCCACTGTGCAACACATCACAGTGCACTTCTCTGCCAGATTCCAAATCGCCGGCAAATGCGCAAGCCTGAAGGGCAGCTACAAAGACGTGACCATTCGCCTTCACACCTGACCTACGCATCTCATGGTACAGTTGTATGGCCTCCTTAGGTTTCCCGTGCTTAGCATGGGCAGATATTATGGAGAACCACATGAAGACATTTGGTTTCCCCACCCTGGTGAACACATCTATCGCCTCCTGCAGACTACCTCCACATGCATACATGCGCAAGATATGGTTCCCCAAGTATGCACTCGACTCGTACCCAAGTTTGGCAGTCAGATCATGAACTCGTCGCCCCACAACCAAATCCTTCTTAGCTGTACACAGTTTTAGCACAGTGTAAATCAGAGACTGAGAAATACCACACTTCGCCTGCGCTAGAGAATCCAGGGCTCCGACGGCCTCAAAAAGCTTCCCCTGCTGACATAACATGCTCACGGTGACAGCCGTTACGACGCCCATTTCCGGTCCTGCACTCGTCCCAGGTTCAGGCTTATCTGGAGAGCTCCACTGGGAAAGAGAGGCACCATCACCCATCAGCATATCCAAGGAAACCAGCTGCTCATCAACCCAAGCAGGCTTAAACAAGTTGTTCAACCACAGCACCTCGCCGGACCCCTTACGTCGGAAGTCAGGCGAACGGGAGCTCTGCTTGTCTCGTCTGTTGTCCAACCACATGGTAGGGTCCAGAAAAAACTGTTGCCACAGGTGCTCCTGCTCCAGGCGACGACCATCGCTGGAAAATCCGTTCCCACCCACACATCTTCTCGGAAGTGGAAGTGCTGGGCTTCTTACACTGCTGCACCTGGAGGCTTTGTTTGCCAGGAGTTCACTCCCTGAAGTGATGTGAGCGGGAGCTCCTAGTAGCATCCTAGTACACACACCAATTTGAAGGGTCCACAACAATTCTGGTTGCCATACTGTGGCCATCGTCCAGGAGCGCTGCCGGAAGATGAGTCTAACAACAGACCTTGACAGTATGACCACACCATACGGGCTGGCTCCGATGAGCCTGAGGCTCCCAGTCTGAATGCAAACATGCACACCCATGGATGACTCCATTTTGACGTGACAGACATATGGGTGATGGTCTATTGGAGTCGCACAGGTCTTGAATGCAAACATGTTGCTCAGAGCGTTTTGATAATGTCACGACATGAGTGGCGGCGAGCGAATGCTGCATTTCATCAAGACTTTCGTTTGCCTGGCTGTCACTCCAGAAAAATTCAAAGCAGCTTGTGAAATGTGTTCAACTGCCCTCATCTGTGAGTAAAGTTGCAACCTATTACAGGTGTTCGTGTCTGGAGATTCCGTGCGCTTCCAGAGCTGCTGGCAGGCAGGACCACACTTCATCCAGTCTCTCACGGCAGGGACTGCAGATGCCGAGACCAGCATCGATCCTCGGGTCCTGGAGACCTGCAGATTCCCAGATCTTGCTTCCACAGATGCAAAACGCGAAGATGCAGTGCAAATGAGCATCTTACAGTCTGAGGAGGATTAATAGTGCAAAATAGTGATGGTTCCAGATTAGAGAATCACAAGCTTCTTTATGATCTGTTGTGAAGAAATCAAGATTGTATCTCATGACTGTTATGATGTGAGGTGCAGGATTAGTGTTAGCCATCCATGTCCGCCATCCATGTCTCAGTTCAAACAGGAATGGGGTTAAACAAGCACATTCACCCTAAAACCAAGATTCTCACGGTCGACCCTTACAACTACAAGAACCAGCTGCGAAACGATGCACACGGTACCCATCCCTTACAACAACGTCTCTCTGTTCAACCCTTGACATGATCTCCGTGGAACTGTGGCAGTCACTGCACATGCGTAGATTCTTCGTTACCACCAAAGGTGTCCCGCTCGGAGTGTTCAACAGGCCAAACGCCAGAGCTAGCTTCTCAGCGTGCCCACAAAGCGCATCTTCCTTTTCCTTCTCACACAGTGGCTTCAACACCAACTTTGTATGGGGTACATGGCCTCCTTCCTCCTTCAGACGTGCATTCGTGCTCTCTACCTTATGCGCAAGATCATCTCTCCTTTCTCCCACCAGAAATCTGTGTACCTGCTTATTCACCTCAATGGTCGCCACTGCAGGTTTCTTGTTAGCTCCTGCTGCCATTCTCTGTGTTTCAACCCTGTCTACATCGGTCCACCTACCTGCATCTGCATATGCATTGGCCATGAGCACATACGCAGGCGCCCATTGAGGGTCCAGCCTGACAATGCTTTCAAAACACCACATTGCCCTCTCTATATCCCCGTGACTTTTGCAGGCATTCAGCAAAGTCGTCAAGACCACAACATTACTTTGGCCTCACATGATAATAGCATCTTCTCTGCCTCATCTAAATGGCCTGCACGCCAAGAAGATCAATCATGCAATTGTAATGCTCAATAGTAGGTTTGATGCCATGCTGTTCAGCCATGGAATCAAAGTGCTTGACCCTCGGACCAGTCCTCATGACTGCATGCTACCAAAAGGCAAGTAAAAGTAGCATCAGGCTGAATACCGGCAACTAACATCTCCTCAAAACAAGCTAGTGCCTTGTGACCTTCATCACAAGTACCATACCCAGATATCAGGGCATCCATGTCCACATCCTTTGTGGCTGTTGTCAAAACCTGGCGTGCATCTTCCAGTTCACCACATTTTGCATACATGTCCACCAGGCAGTTGCCAACACTACATCATCCAGCAGTCCTCTTTCACAATCTGAGTGCAGCTGCCTGCCCTTCTGTAAGGCACCAGTGCACAGGCCTTCAGAAGGCAAGCAAAAGTAACATGGTCAGCCAAAATCAGGCCCTCCTGCTCCATTTGTCCATACAGAACAAGCGCCTCTTGGCCGAGTCCTTGCTGTGCATACCCAGCAATCAGGGCATCCATGTCACCACATCCTTTGTGGCCAAGCTGTCAAAACCTGGCGTGCATCTTCCAGTTCACCACATTTTGCATACATGTCCACCAGGCAGTTGCCAACACTACATCATCCAGCAGTCCTCTTTCAACAATCTGTGAGTGCAGCTGCCTGCCCTTCTGTAAGGCACCAGTGCTTGCACAGGCCTTCAGAAGGCAAGCAAAAGTAACATGGTTAGCCAAAATCAGGCCTCCTGCTCCATTTGTCCATACAGAACAAGCGCCTCTGGCCGAGTCCTTGCTGTGCATACCCAGCTATCAGGGCATTCCATGTCACCACATCCTTTGTGGCCAAGCTGTCAAAAACCTGGCGTGCATCTTCCAGTTCACCACATTTTGCATACATGTCCACCAGGCAGTTGCCAACACTACATCATGCAGTCCTCTTTCAACAATCTGTGAGTGCAGCTGCCTGCCCTTCTAAGGCACCAGTGCTTGCACAGGCCTTCAGAAGGCAAGCAAATGGTTAGCCAAAATCAGGCCCTCCTGCTCCATTTGTCCATACAGAACAAGCCTCTTGAGTCCTTGCTGTGCATACCCAGCAATCAGGGCATTCCATGTCACCACATCCTTTGGCCAAGCTGTCAAAAACCCGGCGTGCATCTTCCAGTTCACCACATTTTGCATACATGTCCACCAGGCAGTTGCCCACCAGTATGTTATCTAGCTCTCCTCGCTCAGCTATCTGTGAGTGCAGATGCCTTCCCTTCTGCAAGGCACCAGCGCCTGCACAGGCCTTCAGAAGGCAAGCAAAAGTAACGTGGTCAGCCACAATGACGCCCTCCTGCTCCAGTCGTTCATACACAACAAGCGCCTCTTGACCTAGCCCTTGCTGTGCATACCCAGCGATCAGCGCCGTCCATGTCACCACATCCTTTTTTGCCATGCTTTCAAAAACCTGTCGTGCATCTTTCAGTTCGCCACACTTTGCATACATGTCCACCAGGCAGTTGCCAACAAACAAGTCAGTAGGAATGCCACTGTGCAGCATATCAAAGTGCACTTTTCTGCCAGATTCCAAGTCGGCGGCAAATGCACAAGCCTGAAGGGTAGCTACAAAGACGTGACCATTCGCCTTCACACCTGACCTACGCATCTCATGGTACAGTTGTATAGCCTCGTTGGGTTTCCCATGCTTAGCATGCAGAGATTATGGAACACCACATGAAGGCATCTGGTTTCCCACCCTGGTGAACACATCCATGGCCTCCTGCAGCCTACCTCCACATGCATACATGCGCAAGATATGGTTCCCCAAGTATGCACTCGACTCGTACCCAAGTTTGGCAGTCAGATCATGAACTCGTCGCCCCACAACCAAGTCCTTCCTAGCTGTACACAGTTTTAGCACAGTGTAAAACAGAGACTGAGAAATAGCAGAGTCTGTCTGCGCCAGAGATTCCAGGGCTCCAACGGCCTCAGACAGCTTCCCCTGCTGACATAACATGCTCACGATTCCAGCCGATACGACGCCCAATTCCGATTCTACACGCCTGCCAGGTTCAGGCTTATCTGGAGAGCGCACCTTGGAAAGAGAGGCACCCTGACCCATCTGCATATCCAAGGACACCAGCTGCTCATCAACCCAAGCTGGCTTAAACATGTTGTTTAACCACAGGACCTCGCTGGACCCCTTACGCAGGAAGTCAGGCGAACGGGAGCTCTGCTTATCTCGTCTGTTGTCCAACCACATGGTAGGGTCCAGAAAGAATTGTTGCCACAAGTGCTCCTGCTGCTGGCGACGACCATCGCTGGAAAACCCATTCCCACCCACATATTTTCTGGGAAGTGGAAGTGCTGGGCTCCTTGCACTGCTGCAAGGGGAAGTTTGGTTGGTTGCAAGGGATTGACTTCCTAAAGTGAGGTGAGCGGGATCTCCTTGTAGAATCCCTGTGCACCCACCAATGTGTTGGGTCCAGAACGGGTCCGGCTGCCATACTGCGGCCATCGTTCAGCCTTTAGCCTGAGGAAACAATGTCCCAAAGAGCTCCTGGCGCCTGCCGCCGCGCCCCGAGCCACACACTCCTTTTGGACCAAGGCTGCAGCCAGCCCCTCAAGTGGCCAGCAGCGCTTGCCCATCAAATCCTCGTTGTGGGCTGGTCTGCGAAGGCTGTTGCTAAAAGCGGCCCCGTCGCTCTCTCTCTGTGCCCGTTCATACTGTGTAGACGGATATGGAAATGCTCGTGAATCGTGATTCCCTGTGGCAATGGCAGCTACCTAATTCTCTACGCGACTTTAGCGCTACCCTAGACTAGACCAGACCACCAGGCAGAAGTCCTTGATGCTCTGCATAAGCGTGAATTTGCTTGTTTGTGCTTCACGCTGCCTGTCACCATGGCGAGGTCGCAGAGGAAGGTGGCCGTTGTGACGGGGGCTAACACCGGCATTGGACGGTAAGAGGCATCCATCTTGGCCAGCCTCTGCCTCTGAGTCCACTGCATGTGCCTGATGGGTTTCACTCCTCAGGGAAACAGCCTTGGCCTTGGCTAAGGATGGCCATGAGGTGTTCCTGGCGTGCCGGAGCGAGGGCAAAGCTAGAGAAGCTATTAGCTACATCCGGGAGGTAATCTGCTACGGTTTGAACGGAACGGAACGGGACAGCAGGACTGGTGTTTTATCTTTCTTGACGGCTTGGTTCTCAGTTCCACTTGGCTGTGCAGTCTGTTCCAGATGCAGACTTGGAATTTTTGGAGCTGGATTTGAGGACTCTGGAATCTGTTCACCGGTGTGCGAATCAATTCAAAGCCAAGAACCTACCGCTGAACGTCCTGGTACGGTTTGATGATTGCATGATTGAAGGAGCTGTGGATGTTCTGGATCTCTCTTCAGCTTTGCACGTCTGCCCCTTTGCAGGTCAACAATGCAGGGGCCGCAATGGGCACTCCTTGGTACACTGCCGAACGTGTTGGTGGATCTGCTCAGGTATTCTGTTTGATGGCTTCAGGTTGCCGATAGTGTGCTTCACTCTAGTCAAGGTCCTGATCGTGGTCTCTCTCAGGTCAACTTCCTTGGCCCTTACGTTCTGACCCGGCTTCTGGAGAAGAATTTGGTTGAAGGGGCACCTTCCAGAGTATGTCACCCGATCATGCCGACTTGAAGCTTTGGTGAAACTAAGACGGGCTCTCGGAACATGCAGTAGCTGAGCTTTTGTGGTTTTGTCCTTCGTGCAGGTAGTGAACGTCTCGTCTGTCACTCACAGGCATGCCAGAATCCGTGATGCCGTAAGCCAGTTGTGCCCTTTGCAACACCTGTTACTCGTTTTGTGGCAGCAGTTCGCATAACCTCTTTCTTTGTATGCCAGGAAAAATTCTTACGGGACTTCAAGGCAGGATCGTATGAACACACCAAGTTGGCAAACGTCCTCTTTACGGCTGAGCTTCAACGGCGTTGGGGAGGTAATGATCAATTACCCCCAAGTCGTCAGAGGATCGTCTTTTTGATTGTCCTCACATTTTACTGGATGGAAGTTCTTGATGCAAACTTGTGTTCTGTTTGACAGCCAAGGGAGTGGAAGCGATTGCTGCAGATCCAGGTAGGCTTCACGCTTGTACAGGTTTATCAAGTGCCGGTGCTGGTGAGTCATGCCCTTGTCACTCACTCGTGTCTCACCTCATGTGCGTGCATGAACACAGGCGCTGTTGCAAGCGATATCTGGAGGAGGAGCAAGTACAACCGTCCTCCCATCTCCTGGCTTTTAAGAGTAAGGAGGATCCATGCTTCCCCAAGTTGAATTCTCTGCCACATTCATTGGAATTTGAGGTGGTAAGGCGCCGGTCATTTCTTACAAACTCATCTGCAAATGTGACAGTCACTTTACTCCCCCACCTGGGATGGAGCTAAAGCAGTAATACATGCTGCATCAGGGCCTTTGGACACCAAACCCAAGCAGGAAAAGCCATTTCGCTACTTGGCAAGAGGGGCGTTCACGTGGAATGTGGTACGACAACAACCCACTTCTGATGTTCACACCCTTGATGAAACTAGTACTTGTTCCCCACATTTCCTCATCCGCTACGCATTCCTGTTCCTGCAGATCACAGGCCCAAAGCCGATTGGTATTGTCCATCTTGTGGTCTCCTTCATGGACTGGCCTCTCCGATGGACCAGCCGCGGATACTTGTGCAGTGAGGTGAAGGAGGTCTCCGCAGCCCCCTTCGCATACGACAAGGAACTAGCAGCAAACCTGTGGAGTAAAGCAGCAGCCATTGCTGGCTTCGACGAGTGAAGAAGAAGAAATGATCACAGCAGCCTTGGGCCTCATCCCCCACAGCCCAGAGATGTCTGATGTCCAGAATTCTTTTTGTAGTGCTGGTTCATTCTTTGCATTTCACAGCAATGTCATTATGGTCTTCATATATGTACTTCTAGAGAAATTAATGCTCAGCACTCCAATGTCAGTCCTTTTTGAAGAATTCTTGGAAGGAAGTGACAAGTACCAGAGTGGCAAGAGGGAGGTACCTTGGTTGGAAGGATGATAGCAGCCCCCTGGCTGTCATGACGGATGCCAGTACACTAACCAATTTGTTGGGTCCACAACGGACCTGGTCGCCACATTGTGGCCATGCTAGACAAGCAAAGCTCTCGGAAGTTGAGGCGCACCATTAACTAGGTAAGCTGTGGCAGGATTGGATGTAATACTGTGGCCACTTGTTATCTGTGTATGGGATTTGTCGTTAAGACGCGGTGAGACGGCATGGGCTTGCACAGAGCAGTTATGGGTACATACCATGGTCTGCGGTTTCCAGAAGTTTCTCCCACAGTCGAGGGTAGTTCGAAGGTTTCCAACCATCTGTTCCCTGATACTGCAGACACATACTTCGGAAAGTGAACACGTTGCCAGCTCATGAGGGTGAAATCTACGAGCAACCAAACCAGCTTGCTGGGCCAAGCCCTGTGACTCGCAAGCCTCCTAGCAGCAAACTCCAACAACATTAGCAATATGCCCAGGCTGCAACTCACAGAGACGGTGCAATCCAACTGCCTCTCATCCTCCTGACCCTCCTGGATTGGATAAACGGAGTTGCTTTTCCCGTTCAAATCGTTCTTCTGTATTACTTTGTCTCTGGGGTGACTTCAAACAGTTTCTCTTCAAGATATCGCATACTCCTTAGGACATAGCACCAGAAAGAGTCACGTTGACAACAGCTCGAAACAGATCCTTATGCAGAGAAGTAAACCCCTTGGTCCGGATCATCTGCGCGGCACATCCAACACTGCTGCAGTGCCCTGCAGTGCTATGTCGAACACCTAGCCAGGATGTTGACAGCGTGGAGCCCTCTGCCGGAAGAAATAAGATCTAAGACAAATTCCAAGCCTGCACCTTCTGTGACCCAGCCACATCACAAGCCTCCAAACGAGTTAACCATCCAGGTGCATGTCTCAGCTTTGGACTGGGATGGAGTTAAGCAAGCACATTCACCCCCAAGAAGCAAAGAAATCTTTCTCTGGCGTTCACACGTGAGCACTGGCAAGTTCTCCCTTCTCATGGTCGTCCCTTACAGCTGCAGGAACCAGCTGCGAAACGATGCACACGGTACCCATCCCTTACAACAATGTTTCTCTGTTCAACCCTTGACATGATCTCCGTGGAGCTGTGGCAGTCACTGCACATGCGTAGATTCTTTGTTACAACCAGAGGGGTCCCGCTCGGAGTGTTCAGCAGACCAAACGCCAGAGCTAGCTTCTCAGCATGCCCACAAAGTGCATCTTCCTTTTCCTTCTCACACAATGGCTTCAACACCAACTTTGTATGGGGTACATGGCCTCCTTCCTCCTTCAGACGTGCATTTGTGCTCTCTACCTTAAACGCAATATCATCTCTTCTTTCTCCCACCAGAAATCTATGTACCTGCTTATTCACCTCAATGGTCGCCACCGCAGGCTTCTTGTTAGCTCCTGCTACCATTCTCTGTGTTTCAATCCTGTCTACATCGGTCCATCTCCCTGCATCTGCATAGGCATTGGCCATGAGCACATAAGCGGGCGCCTGGTGAGGGTCCAGCCTAACAAGCCTTTCAAACGACCACCTCGCTCTCTCTATATCCCCATGAATTTTGCAGGCATTCAGCAAAGACGTCAAGCCCACAACACTACTTTGGTCATCACATGATAATAGCATCTTCTCTGCCTCATCTAAACGGCCTGCACGCCCAAGAAGATCAATCATGCAATTCTGATGCTCAACGTTAGGTTTGATGCCGTGCTCTTCAGCCATGGAATCATAGAGCTCGCGACCCTCATGCACCAGTCCCTCATGACTGCATGCTACTAAAAGGCATGTAAACGTAGCGTCGTCAGGCTGAACACCAGCAACTAACATCTCCTGGAAACACGCTAGTGCACTGTGACCTTCATCACAACCATACCCAGATATCAGGGCATTCCATGTCACCACATCCTTTGTGTTCATGCTGTCAAAAACCTGGCGTGCATCTTCCAGTTCACCACATTTTGCATACATGTCCACCAGGCAGGTGCCAACCAATGTTATCAGCAGTCCTCTTTCACAATCTGTGAGTGCAGCTGCCTGCCCTTCTGTAAGGCACCAGTGCTTGCACAGGCCTTCAGAAGGCAAGCAAAAACATGGTCAGCCAAAATCAGGCCCTCTCCATTTGTCCATACAGAACAAGCGCCTCTTTCCAGTCCTTGCTGTGCATACCCAGCAATCAGGGCATTCCATGTCACCACATCCTTTGTGCCAAGCTGTCAAAAACCTGGCGTGCATCTTCCAGTTCACCACATTTTGCATACATGTCCACCAGGCAGTGCCAACCAGTACGTTATCCAGCAGTCCTTTTTCCACAATCTGTGAGTGCAGCTGCCTGCCCTTCTGCAAAGCACCAGCGCTTGCACATGCCTTCAGAAGGCAAGCAAAAGTAACATGGTCAGCCACAGCCAGTCCCTCTTCCTCCATTTGTCCATACAGAACAAGCGCCTCTGGTCCCAGCCCTTGCTGTGTATACCCAGCAATCATGGCATTCCATGTCACCACATTTTTTGTGGCCAAGTTAAAGACCTGCCGAGCACCTTCCATTTCCCCACATTTTGCATACATGTCCACCAGGCCGGTGCCAACCAATGGGTTATCTAGCAGCCCTTTTTCCACAATCTCTGAGTGCAACTGCCTGCCCTTCTGCAAGGCACCGGCACTTGCACAAGCCTTCAGAAGGCAAGCTAAACTAACATGGTCAGCCACAGCCAGTCCATCTTCCTCCATTTGTCCATGCAGAATAAGTGCCTCGTTTCCTAGACCTTGCTGTGTATACCCAGCAATCAGGGCTGTCCATGTCACCACACTTTTTGTGGCCAAGCGGTTAAAAACCTGGCGTGCATCTTCCAATTCGCCACATTTTACATACATGTCTACCAGGCCGGTGCCAACCAGTACGTTATCCAGCAGTCCTTTTTCCACAATCTGTGAGTGCAGCTGCCTGCCCTTCTGCAAAGCACCAGCGCTTGCACATGCCTTCAGAAGGCAAGCAAAAGTAACATGGCCACAGCCAGCCTCCTCCATTTGTCCATACAGAACAAGCGCCTCTGGTCCCAGCCCTTGCTGTGTATACCCAGCAATCATGGCATTCCATGTCACCACATTTTTTGTGGCCAAGTTAAAGACCTGCCGAGCACCTTCCATTTTCCCACATTTTGCATACCCAGCTATAAGGGCCGTCCATGTCACCACATCCTTTGCGGCCAAGCTGTCAAAAACCCCACGTGCATCTTCCAGTGCGCCACATTTCGCATACATGTCCACGAGGCAGGTGCCAACCGGTACGTTATCCAGCAGTCCTCTTTCCACAATCTGTGAGTGCAGCTCCCTGCCCCTCTGTAAGGCACCAGTGCTTGCACAGGCCTTCAGAAGGCAAGCAAAAGTAACATCGCTCGCCACATTCAGGCCTTCCTGCTCCATTTGTCCATACAGAACGAGCGCCTCTGGTCCCAGCCCTTGCTGTGTATACCCAGCAATCATGGCATTCCATGTCACCACATTTTTGGCCTTGTGGCACCTTCCATTTTCCCACATTTTGCATACCCAGCTATAAGGTCCATGTCACCACATCAGCCAAGCTGTCAAAAACCACGTGCATCTTCAGTTCCACATTTTGCATACATGTCCACCAGGCAGTTGCCCACCAGTATGTTATCAGCAGTCCTCTTTCCACAATCTGTGAGTGCAGCTGCCTGCCCTCTGTAAGGCACCAGTGCTTGCACAGGCCTTCAGAAGGCAAGCAAAATACATATCGCCATTCAGGCCTCCTGCTCCATTTGTCCAGAACAAGCGCCTCTGGCGAGCCCATGCTGCATACCAGGTAGGATTCCATGTCACCACATCCTTTGTGGCCAAGCTGTCAAAAACCTCACGTGCAGCCTCCAGTTCGCCACTTTTTGCATACATGTCCACCAGGCAGGTGCCAAGAAACAAGTTAAGAGGAATGCCACTGTGCAACACATCACAGTGCACTCGTTTGCCAGATTCCAGGTCGGCAGCCAATGCACAAGCTTGAAGGGCAGCAGCAAACACGTGAGCATCCGCCTTCAAACCTGACCTACGCATCTCCTGGTACAGTTGTAAGGCCTCCTTAGGCTTCCCGTGTTTAACATGTGCTGAAATTATGGAAGACCACATAAAGGCATCCGGTCTGCCTACCCTGGTGAGCACATCCATGGCCTCCTGTAACCTACCTCCATATGCATACATGCGTATGAGATGGTTCCCCACGTATGCATTCGACTCGTACCCAAGTTCGACAGTGAGATCATGAACTCGCTGGCCCACAACCAAATCCTTCTTAGCTGTACACAGTTTCAGCACAGTATAAAACAGAGACGGAGAAATAGGACAGTCTGTCTGCGCCAGACATTCCAGGGCTCGAACGGCCTCAGTAAGCTTCCCCTGCTGACAAAACGTGCTCACGGCTCCAGGCGTTGCGACGCCCATTTCCCATCCTGCACGCCTGCCAGGCTCATCTGGAGAGCTCGACTTGGAAGGGGAGACCCCATGACCCATCTGCATATCCAAAGATAGGAGCTGCTCATCCACCCAAGCTGGCTTGAACATGTTGTCTAACCAGAGGACCTCGCCGCCGGACCCCTTACGCCGGAAGTCAGGCGAACGCGAGCCCTTCTTATCTCGCCTGTTGTCCCACCACATGGTAGGCTCCAGAAAAAACTGTTGCCACAAATTCTCCTGCTGCTGGCGACGACCATCGCTGGAAAATCCTTCCCACCCCACACATTCTCTTGGAGGTGGACGTGCTGGGTTCCTTGCACTGCTGCACCTGGAGGCTGGGTTGTCTCCCAGCGGTCGACTTCCTGGGGGGATGAGATGGGCGGGAGCAACTCGTGGAATGCCTGTGCACTCACTAGTTTGTTGGGTCCGCAGTAGACCCGGTTGCCGCACTGTGGCCATGTTACAGACAGCGCTCTCCAAGGATGAGGCGCACAACACACTTCCTACGCCATGACAGCATCCCCCTAATTTTATGGCGGGGCTCGCGAGTCTCCTTAGTCTTCAGGGCCCTGGAACCCAGGTGGGCAAAAACTTGTCCAAATGGCTTGAGGCCAAATGGACACACGTTTATAAGAACGTCGTTATTAAGCATCCTTAGATGGGGGTGCCTAAAGGGAGTGGATGCCCTTGGTGTTATTAAGCATCCTGCGCTTAGATCGATACTTAGATGGGGTGCTTAAAGGGAGTGGATGCCCCTTGGTGCAAGTAGCTTAGGCACACCATTGTACAAGTTGTTAAGTATCAAGTGTGCCATGACGAAAATCCTTCCTTAGTGGACTTTAATCCTTCCTCTTTGGTTGTCCCCTCCTAGATGGGCTTTTCCCATCGTTTTTCACCTCAATAAAATCTTTCTTCCTTAGTGGACTTTAATAAAATTCTTCTTCTTCTACTTCTTCCTCACTTTTTTATTATCCTATTAAATAAACGGAGACAAGCCTATGACAACCTGTGTCCTAGTCCTAATTGCCCACAATGCTCCTGTGACAACCTGTGTGTGTCCTAGTCCTAATTGCCCACAATGCTCCTGTGACAACCTGTGTGTGTCCTAGTCCTAATTGCCGTCCTAATTGCCTATAATGCTCCTTGAAGGTGCTCATCCCAATTTTGCAGTAGCTTCTCACATAGCTTAGATAAAACCTTAATAGCTAGCTTGTTGGTGCTCACGGCTTGTTCGTTGGAGATGGGGTGATACAGAGTTGTCATCTTGTGCTTCACTGAATAAGCCCTAGCAAACCCATCTATCATGTTGTTAGCAAACCCATCTATCATGTTGTTAGCAAACCCATCTATCATGTTGTTAGCAAACCCATCTATCATGTTGTTAGCAAACCCATCTATCATGTTGTTAGCAAACCCATCTATCATGTTGTTACTCTCTGCCGTGGTCAGTGACAATTTCTATTGGGCGATTATCTACGAGAACAAGAACTATCCAGTGAGTTCTCTCGACAAGGCATGCAAGGCCTAAGCTTCAATCCACTTGGTAGCAAACTCGGTAGCCGTGTTTATGTATTTGATGCCTTGTAGACTAGGATGTTCAACAACCACTACTTTCGTGACACCTCCGCGTACCTCTGGCAACTTGAACATGCTGGCAATACGCTCCCACATCTTGGAACATGGAAGACCAAAAATACCCAACCCAGAGTAATTTTTTTGCCATGGCAGTTGCATCAAAATGACCCCCACGCACGGAATTGTGCATCTCCAAGAGCACTATGAAGATCTACTGCCCTCAAATGCGGAGATGAAGAATCTGTTCGGGCCTAACTTTGAATAATCCACCATCCACCACAGCATAATCCTTCGTCAGCAATATTCTTCCCAAGTCCTTCTGTTCTTGAGGCAACATCCTATTTGTAAGGTAGTCCATCAGCTCGTTGTAGAGTGTTGTTGGGTCCTAATCTCAATGGCCAACGCTCACAAATCCCTAAAGCCCTTTAAAACATCTGACTAGGGCGGAAATGTTTTGAAAATTATAATAATAAATTTTAATAAATAATAAAATATGATAAAATTTTAAAAATAAAAATTGAATTAAAATATAATATTATTTTGGGGTACGGTAGGTGGTTTTGCGCATATGGCCTGTTTGGCCGCTACTTGTCTCTTTTGCTGTCCTTTTGTTATCTGGATATGTTGCAGTGTAGGTACATACATATACATATGTGGAAATGTACTGCAAACCAGCCATCGTATAGACAGGTGTGCATAAGGGCGCATGCCCCTCTCTGGGTGATAAGATTATGGAAGTGGCCAAAGAATTTGGGCAATTAGGTACTGCACTGCGGAAGAAGTTTTTGGGCCTCCTCTCCCAACAGCAGTGCCTGTAACATGGTCAGAGTATGGCAACCGGATGCAATGTGGACCCAGCAAATTGGTGAGTGTGCAGGGATTCTTCCAGGATCTCCCGCTCAGCTCATCTCTTCAGGGAATCAAGCTCTGGGAGACAGCCAAGCCTCCAGATGCAGCCGTGTGAGGAATCCAGCATTCCCACTTCCCAGAAAATGTGTGGGTTGGGAAGGATTTTGCAACGATGGTCGTGGCCAGGCGCAGGAGCAAGAGCTCCTGTGGCAACAATTTTTCCTGGACCCTACCATGTGGTGGGACAAGAGGCGACATAATAAGAGCTCCCGTTCGCCTGACTTCCAGCGGAAGGGAACTGGAGGCGAGGTCCTGTGGTTAAACAACATGTTCAAGCCAGCTTGGGTGGATGAGCAGCTCGTTTCTTTGGATATGCACACGGGTCATGGTGCTTCTCCTTTCAAGTCGAGCTCACCGGAGAAGCCTGAGGCTGGCAGGCGTACAGAGTCAGAAATGGGCGTCCAAATGGCTGCAACAGTGAGCACGTTATGCCAGCAGGGTAAGCTTACTGAGGCTGTTGGAACCCTGGAATCTCTGGTGGCGCAGACAGACTCTCCTATTTCTCCGTCTCTGCTTTATACTGTGCTAAAGTTGTGTACAGCTAAAAGGGATTTGTTGGTGGGGAAACGAGTTCATGATCTCATCGTCGAACTTGGGTACGAGTCGAATGCATACTTGGGCAACCATCTCTTGCGCATGTATGCATGTGGAGGTAGGTTACAGGAGGCCATGGATGTGTTCACTAGGGTAGGCAAACCAGATGCCTTTATGTGGGGTTCCATAATTGCTGCATATTCTAAGCAAGGGAAACCAAAGGAGGCCATACAACTTTACCATGAGATGCGGAGGTCAGGTGTGAAGGCGGATGCTCACGTCTTTGCAGCTGCCCTTCAAGCTTGTGCATTTGCTGCCGACTTGGAGTGTGGCAGAAGAGTGCACTGTGATCTGTTGCATAGTCGTATTCCTCTTAACTTGTTTGTTGGAACCTGCTTGGTGGACATGTATGCAAAATGTGGCCAACTGGAGGATGCGCGCAGGGTTTTTGACAGCTTGGCAAGAAAGGATGCGGTGACATGGACGGCCCTACTTTCTGGATATGCACAGCAAGGGCTCGGCCAAGAGGCGCTTGTTCTGTATGGACAAATGGAGCAACAGGGGCTGAATTTGGCGAACAATGTTACTTTTGCTTGCCTTCTGAAGGCATGTGCAAGCACTGGTGCCTTACAAAGGGGCAGGCAATTGCATTCACAGATTATGGAAAGGGGACTGTCGGATGATGTACTCGTTGGCACCTGCCTGGTGGACATGTATGCAAAATGCGGCGAACTGGAAGATGCACGTAAGGTTTTTGACAGCTTGACCACTAAGGATGTTGTGACGTGGACAGCCCTTATAGCTGGGTATGCAAAATGTGGTGAACTGGAACGTGCACGGCAGGTTTTTGACAGATTGGCCACAAGAAATGTGGTAACATGGAATGCCCTGATTGCTGGGTATACACAGGAAGGGCTCGTTCAAGAGGCACTTGTCCTGTATGGACAAATGGAGAAGGAGGGCCTGATTGTAGCTGACCATGTTACTTTTGCTTGCTTGCTGAAGGCCTGTGCAAGCACTGGTGCCATACAGAAGGGCAGGCAGCTGCACTCCCAGATTGTGGAAAGAGGACTGCTAGATAACATACAGGTTGGCAATTGCCTGGTGGACATGTATGCGAAATGTGGCGAATTGGAAGATGCGCGTGGGGTTTTTGACAACATGGCCACGAAGGATGTGGTGACATGGACAGCCCTGCTTGCTGGGTATGCACAGCAAGGGTTCGGGCAAGAGGCCCTTGTTCTGTACGGACAAATGGAGGAAGAGGGCCTCATTTTGGCTAACGATGTTACCTTTGCGTGCCTTTTGAAGGCCTGTGCAAACACTGGTGCGTTACAGAGGGGCAAGCAGCTGCACTCACACATTGTGAAAAGGGGCCTGCTAGATAACATACTGGTTGGCACCTGCCTGGTGGACATGTATGCAAAATGTGGTGAACTGGAAGATGCACACGGGGTTTTTGACAGCTTGGCTACAAAGGATGTGGTGACATGGAATGCCCTGATTGCTGGGTACACACAGCAAGGGCTTGGTCAAGAGGCGCTTGTTCTGTATGGACAAATGCAGGAAGAGGGCCTGATTTTGGCTAATGACGTTACTTTTGCTTGCCTACTGAAATCCTGTGCAAGCAGTGGTGCGTTACAGAAGGGCAGGCAGCTACACTCTCAGATTGTGGAAAGGGGACTGCTAGATAATGTACTCATTGGCACCTGCCTGGTGGACATGTATGCAAAATGCGGGGAACTGACAGATGCACGCTGGGTTTTTGACAGCTTGGCCACGAAGGATGTGGTGACATGGACAGCCCTGATTGCTGGCTATGCACAGCAAGGGCTTGGTCAAGAGGCGCTTGTTGTATGCACAATTCGAGCAGGAAGGCCTGGTTGTAGCTGACCATGTTACTCTAGCTTGCCTACCCAAGGCCTGTGCAAACGCTGGTGCCTTACAGAAGGGCAGGCAGCTGCACACACAAATTGTGGAAAGAGGACTGCTAGATAACCTACTGGTTAGCAACTGCCTAGTAGACATGTATGCAAAGTGTGGCGAGCTGGAAGAAGCACGCCGGGTTTTTGACAGCTTGGCCACAAAGGATGTTGTCACATGGAATGCCCTGATATCTGGATGTGGTACTTGTGATAAGGGTCACAATGCCCTAGCTTGTTTTGAGGAGATGTTAGTTGCTGGCATTCAGCCTGATGATGCTACTTTCATTTGCTTATTAGTAGCATGCAGCCATGAAGGACTGGTGCATGAGGGTCGCAAGCTCTTTGATTCCATGGCTGAACAGCATGGCATCAAACCTTCTATTGAGCATTACAATTGCATGGTTGATCTTCTCGGGCGTGCAGGCCATTTAGATGAGGCAGAGAAGATGCTATTATCGTCTGAGGGCCCGAGTAATGTTGTGGGCTTGACAACTTTGTTAAATGCTTGCAAAAGTCATGGGGATATAGAGAGGGCGATGTGGTGTTTTGAAAGCATTGTTAGCCTGGACCCTACAAGTGCGTCTGCGTATATGCTCATGGCCAATGCCTATGCCGATGCAGGTAGGTGGACCGATGTAGATAGGATTGAGACGCAGAGAATGGTAGCAGGAGCGAACAAGAAACCTGCAGTGGCGACCATTGAGGTGAATAAGCAGGTACATAGATTTCTGGTTGGAGAACGAAGAGAGGATATTGCGCGTAAGGTAGAGAGCATGAATTCCCAGCTGAAGGAGGAAGGAGGCCATGTACCCCATACAAAGTTGGTGTTGAAGCCAGTGTGTGAGAAGGAAAAGGAAGATGCACTTTGTGGGCATGCTGAGAAGCTAGCTCTGGCGTTTGGTCTGTTGAACACTCCAGTGGGACACCTCTGGTGGTAACGAAGAATCTACGCATGTGCAGTGACTGCCACAGTTCCACGGAGATCATGTCAAGGCTTGAACAGAGAGACATTGTTGTAAGGGATGGGTACCGTGTGCATCGTTTCGCAGCTGGTTCTTGCAGCTGTAAGGGACGACCATGAGAAGGGAGAACTTGCCAGTGCTCACGTGTGAACGGCAGAGAAAGATTTCTTTGCTTCTTCGGTATGAAAGTGTTTGCTTCACTCCGTCCCCGTCTAAATTGAGACACGGACATGGATGGCTGACGCCGATGATATGATCCACCTCTCAACATCACGGAGATAATCAGAATCGCTTGAATCTCCTCCTGTACGTAAGTACAGTGGAGAAAGGGAGCTGACTGTAAGGGAGAACAGCTGAATGCAAGTGAGAACGGAGACATGTGGAATGGAGGGGGATGCTTCATGGCATGTGGCAAGCCCTTCTTTACAAAGAGCTTGGCCCGGCCTGCAGCGTACGTGTAATCAGCTTTGGGCTGGCAAGAAAACGAACACCCAATGTCCGAGGGGTTGTCCAACTTGTCAATGAAGAACCTCAAATTTGTCATGCTTGACGTTGTAGCCAAACACTGCAGCCTTGTGGTGCATCGATTCCAAAGGTGTCTCACATGTATTTGCAAAGGGGATGCCCCCATCCATGCCTCCAACCATCGCAGGCGGGACTGACAGCCTTTCTGGTGATCGAAGCCCTCGGAGATTTGTGAGAAGCACGCGGGATGGGGCCCCGGCCATCCAAGTCTCAGTGACGGGCCCACCTCTGCACACACGAGTGCAATCCTTTTGCTATGGGTATCCAACAAAATTCCGTCTGCTCTCTCTCCTTCAGGTTGATGTGGTCATCATACCTGGACAGAACATTTCTGTGCATGTGCTACTACTATGGCAGGATGCCCAGCGGACATCCTGCCATAGTCAGTTGTTAGACTCCTCCTCCTACTATGGCCGGATGTGGACATCCTGTCAGAGTCTGTTGTTAGACTCCTCATTTTCCGACTGCGGTCTCTGAACGATGGTCACGGTATGGCAACCGGACCCGTTCTGGACCCAACAAATTGGTGTTTGTACAGGGATTCTGCCAGGAGCTCCCGCTCACCGGAGTCCACCCCTAGCAAACAAAGCCTGCAGGTGCAGCAGTGTAGGGAGCCCAGCACTTCCACTTCCCAGAAAATGTGTGGGTGGGGACGGGTTTTCCAGCGATGGTCGTCGCCTGGAGCAGGAAAGCTTGTGGCAACAGTTTTTCCTGGACCCTACCATGTGGTGGGACAACAGACGAGATAAGAAGAGCTCCCGTTCGCCTGACTTCCGGCGTAAGGGATCCGGCGAGGTCCTGTGGTTAAACAGCATGTCTAAGCCAGCTTGGGTTGATGAGCAGTTGGTTTCCTTGGATATGGAGATGGGTCATGGTGCCTCTCCTTCCAAGGGGAGCTCTCCGGATAAGCCTGATCCTGGGAGGCGTGCAGGATCGGAAATGGGCGTTGTAACCGGGGGAACCGTGAGCATGTTATGTCAGCAGGGGAAGCTTTGTGAGGCCGTTGGAGCCCTGGAGTCTCTGGCACAGACAGGCTCTGCTATTTCTCAGTCTCTGTTTTACACGGTGCTAAAACTGTGTACAGCTAAGAAGGATTTGGTTGTGGGGCGACGAGTTCATGACCTCACTATCAAACTTGGGTACGAGTCGAATGCGTATTTGGGGAACCATATCTTGCGCATGTATGCACGTGGAGGTAGGCTGCAGGAGGCCATGGATGTGTTCACCAGGGTAGGCAAGCCAGATGCCTTCATGTGGTTTTCCATAATCTCCGCATATGTTAAACATGGGAAACCTGATGAGGCCATACAACTGTACCATGAGATGCGTGCGTCAGGAGTCAAGGCGGATGCTCACGTCTTTGTAGCTGCCCTTCAAGCTTGTGCATTTGCTGCCGACGTGGAATCTGGCAGAGAAGTGCACTGTGATGTGTTGAAATGTGGCATTCCTCTTAACTTGTTTGTTGGCAACTGCCTGGTGGACATGTATGCAAAATGTGGCCAACTGAAAGATGCACGCCAGGTTTTTGAAAGCTTGGCCCAAAAGGATGTGGTGACATGGAATGCCCTGATTGCTGGGTATGCAGCAAGGGCTCGGCAAGAGGCGCTTGTTGTGTATGAACGAATGGAGCAGGAGGGTCTGATTGTGGCTGACCACGTTACTTTTGCTTGCCTTCTGAAGGCCTGTGCAAGCGCTGGTGCTTTACAGAAGGGAAGGCATCTGCACTCACTCATTGTGGAACGAGGACAGCTACGTAACGTTCTGGTGGGCAACTGCCTGGTGGACATGTATGCAAAATGTGGTGAACTGGAAGAGGCACACCAGGTTTTTGAAAGCTTGGCCACAAAGGATGTGGTGACATGGACGTCGCTCATTGCTGGTTATGCTCAGCAAGGGCTTGGACACAAGGCAATTGTTGTGTATCGACAAATGGAGCAGGAGGGCCTGGCTGTTGCTAACCATGTTACTTTTGCTTGCCTTCTGAAGGCCTGTGCAAGCACTGGTGACTTACAGATGGGCAGACATCTGCACTCACAGATTGTAGACAGAAAGCTGCTGGATAATATATTGGTGGGCAGTTGCCTGGTGGATATGTATGCAAAATGTGGTGAACTGAAAGATGCACACCAGATTTTTGAAAGCTTGCCCACAAAGGATGTCGTGACATGGACGGCGCTGATTGCTGGTTATGCACAACAAGGGCTCGGGGAAGAGGCGCTTGCTGTGTATCAACACATGGAGCAGGAGGGCCTGATTGTGGCGGACGACGTTACTTTTGCTTGCCTTTTGAAGGCCTGTGCAAGTGCTGGTGCCTTACAGAAAGGCAGGCATCTGCACTCTCAGATTGTGGAACGAGGTCTATTAGATAATACACTGGTGGGCAACTGCCTCGTGGACATGTATGCAAAATGTGGTGAACTTGAAGATGCACGCCAGGTTTTTGACAGGTTGGCCACAAAGGATGTGGTGACATGGAATTTCCTGATAGCTGGGTATGCACAGCAAGGACTCGGCCAAGAGGCGCTTGTTCTGTTCGGAAAAATGGAGCAAGATGACCTGACTTTGGCTAACCATGTTACTTTTGCTTGCCTTCTGAAGGCCTGTGCAAGCAATGGGGCCTTACAGAAGGGCAGGCAGCTGCATTCACAGATTGTTGAAAGAGGACTGCTGGATGATGTAGTGTTGGGCAACTGCCTGGTGGACATGTACGCAAAATGTGGTGAACTGGAAGATGCACGCTGGGTTTTGACAGCTTGGCCACAAAGAATGTGGTGACATGGAATGCCCTGATATCTGGGTATGGTACTTGTGATGATGGTCACAGAGCACTAGCTTGTTTTGAGGAGATGTTAGTTGCCGGTGTTGAGCCTAATGATACAACGTTTACTTGCCTTTTGGTAGCATGCAGTCATGCCGGGCTGGTCCACGAGGGACGCAAGCACTTCGATTCCATGGCTGAACAGCATGGCATCACACCGTCTCTTGAGCATTACAATTGCATGATTGATCTTCTTGGGCGTGCAGGCCAATTAGATGAGGCAGAGAAGATGCTATTGTCATGTGAGGGCCAAAGTAATGTTGTGGGCTTGACGTCTTTGTTGAATGCCTGCAAAACTCACGGGGATATAGAGAGGGCGATGTGGTGTTTTGAAAGCATTGTTAGGCTGGACCCACAAAGGGCGTCTGCGTATGTGCTCATGGCCAACGCCTACGCAGATGCAGGGAGGTGGACCGAAGTAGACAGGATTGAAGCACAGAGAATGGTAGCAGGAGCTAACAAGAAACCTGCAGTGGCGACCGTTGAGGTGAACAAGCAGGTACATAGATTTCTGGTGGGAGAAAGAAGGGACGATCTTGCGCTCAAGGTGGAGAGCACGAATTCCCGGCTGAAGGAGGAAGGAGGCCATGTACCCCATACAAAGTTGGTGTTGAAGCCATTGTCTGAGAAAGAGAAGGAAGATGCACTTTGTGGGCATGCTGAGAAGCTAGCTCTGGCGTTTGGCCTGTTGAACACTCCGAGTGGGACACCTCTGGTGGTAACGAAGAATCTACGCATGTGCAGTGACTGCCACAGCTCCACGGAGATCATGTCAAGGGTTGAAAACAGGGAAATTGTTGTAAGGGATGGGTACCGTGTGCATCGATTTGCAGCTGGTGCTTGCACCTGTCATGGTCGATCGTGAGAACCGAAAGAACTCGCCTCTCCTCCTAAGGAAAAGTCTGTGACCTGGATGAGCAGCTGTTCTTCTTTGGACATGCAGATGGGTCAGGGTGAGTCTCCTTTCAAGTCGAGCTCACCGGATAAGCGTGAGGCTGGCAGGCTTGCAGACTCGGAAATAGCGTCCAAATGGCCGCAACAGTGACCACGTTATGCCAGCAGGGTAAGCTTATTGAGGCCGTTGGAACCTTGGAATCTCTGGCGCAGACAGATTCTCCTGTTTCTCCGTCTTTGCTTTCTTCTGTGCGGCATTCTCTAGGCTGCCAGGGATCCAAGAGCTCCACTATGGCAACCAACAGCAAACAACATGTAATGTGGAGAAACCTCGAATTGATGCTGGTGCCCAGCTCCGTCCTAAATTCAATAATACAGTACTCAACTAATCCGCAACCGTGTCCCCTCATCTCCTGCTAGGCATTGAGAAACCCGGAATTGATGCTTGTGACCAGCTCCGTCCAAAGCTGAATGCCCGGCAACAAACCCTAGATAATGCCTATCTTGTTTGCGACGTCCAAAGCGTCGTAGTCTGTGGTAAGCCTTACATAGGCCTTCTTCTTCCCGTCGGGCCTGCACCTCGAACAGCAGTCCACGGCATGCCTCAGCCGATGCCAAAGCACATGCATCGCGAACAGTGTAAAACCTAAGCTGTATGGAACAAGACGTACCTGATGAGCGTATTCACCTTCTTCGCTTGAATCTCGTACATTTTCTTCACAGCATCCTTGATTTTCTTCTTGTCGGCCAATACATCCACAATGAAGACGAGGGTGTTGTTCTCCTCGATCTTCTTCATTGCTGACTCTGTGGTCAAGGGGTACTTCAGCACCTGGTACTGATCCAGCTTGTGCCTAGGTGGTGCGCTGATCCTAGGGTACTTGGGCTTGCGGTCCCTTTTCAGAGTCTTGGGCCGATGGAACGTTACCGACGGCCTCTCCTTCTTCCACTTCTTCAGCGGAGCCGCGCTCTTGAGCGCCTTCGCTGCCTTGGTGGCTTGCGCCTTCGGGTCGGCCTTCCCACCTGCACAAACAGCACATCAGTCCCCCGCGCCCGGGCCACCGCAATCCAACACACCTCCACCACAACCCTCACCTTTCACGGGAGCCATGGAAGCCGATCGTGTCCGCAATGTTCAAGGGAGGCGGGTTTTGGGTATTGGGTTCTCGATGTCCACACCAATGATCTCCACACTACAGGGCGGAAGGTCGATAACGCAAACTTTTCATCATCAGTGTCAGAGAGTGCTCGCCCGCCTCCCTGCTCCTGGTGCTAACCTTGAGCGATATCTACTGTAGGACTGCTGAGTCGCAGCACACATATAAATCTGGATTGGAAGATGGGGAAGAAGAGCCCATGCCGTCTGGCTGATGCTAGTGGGCAGAGGATTAGGGCGTCTTCTTGCAGGGCGTAAGAAGTTTTTGTGCGCCTTCTCTTCCAAGAGCGGTGCCTGTGACATGGCCACAGTATGGCAACCTGATGCAATGTGGACCCAGCAAATTGGTGAGTGTTCAGGGATTTTACGAGGAGCTCCTGCTCACCTCATCACCGTAGAGAGTCAACTGTTCGGAGACAACCAAGCCTCCAGGTGCAGCGGTTTAAGGATCCCAGCATTTCCACTTCCCAGGAATTGTGTGGGTTGGGAAGGATTTTGCACCGATGGTCGTCGACAAAAGCAGGAGCAGGAGCTCCTCTGGGAACAACTTTTTCTGGACCCTACCATGTGGTGGGACAACAGGCGAGATAAGAAGAGCTCCCGTTCGCCTGACTTCCGGCGTAAGGGATCTGGCGGCGAGGTCCTGTGGTTGAACAACATGTTCAAGCCAGCTTGGGTGGATGAGCAGCTCGTTACTTTGGATATGCAGATGGGTCATGGTGCTTCTCCTCTTAAGGCGAGCTCACCGGATAAGCCCGAGGCTGGCAGGCGTGCAGAATTGGAAATGGACGTCGAAATGGCTGCAACAGTGAGCACGTTATGCCAGCAGGGTAAGCTTGCTGAGGCCGTTGGAACCCTGGAATCTCTGGCGCAGACAGACTCCCCTGTTTCTCCGTCTCTGCTTTATACTGTGCTGAAGCTGTGTACAGCTAGAAGAGATTTGGTTGTGGGGAAACGACTTCATGACCTCACTGTCAAACTTGGGTACGAGTCGAATGCATACTTGGGCAACCATCTCTTGCGCATGTATGCATGTGGAGGTAGGTTACAGGAGGCCATGGATGTGTTCACCAGGGTAGGCAAACCGGATGCCTTTATGTGGGGTTCCATAATTTCCGCATATGCTAAGCAAGGGAAACCAAAGGAGGCCATACAACTTTACCATGAGATGCGCAGGTCAGGTGTGAAGGCGGATGCTCACGTCTTTGCAGCTGCCCTTCAAGCGTGTGCGTTTGCTGCCGATTTGGAATCTGGCAGAAGAGTGCACTGTGATCTGTTGCATAGTCGTATTTCTCTTAACTTGTTTGTGGGTACCTGCTTGGTGGATATGTACGCAAAATGTGGTCAACTGGACGATGCACGCGGGGTTTTTGACAGCTTGGAAACAAAAAATGTGGTGACATGGACGGCCCTTATAGATGGGTATGCAAAATGTGGCGAACTGGACGGTGCACGTCAGGTTTTTGACAGCTTGCCCACAAAAAATGTGGTGACATGGAATGCCCTGATTGCTGGGTATACACAGCAAGGGCTCGGTCAAGAGGCACTTCTTCTGTATGGACAAATGGAGCAGGAGGGCCTGACTTTGGCTGACGATGTCACTTTTGCTTGCCTTCTGAAGGCCTGCGCAAGCACTGGTGCTTTACTGAGAGGCAGGCAGCTGCACTCACAGATTGTGGAAAGGGGACTGCTAGATAACATACTTGTTGGCACCTGCCTGGTGGACATGTATGCAAAATGTGGCAAACTGGATGATGCACGCATGGTTTTTGACAGCTTAGCCAGGAAGGATGTGGTGACATGGAATGCCCTGATTGCTGGGTATACACAGCAAGGGCTCGGTCAAGAGGCACTTGTTCTGTATGGACAAATGGAGCAGGAGGGCCTGAATTTGGCTGACGATGTCACTTTTGCTTGCCTTCTGAGGGCCTGTGCAAGCACTGGTGCCTTACAGAGGGGCAGGCAGCTGCACTCACAGATTGTGGAAAGAGGACTGCTAGATAACATACTTGTTGGCACCTGCCTGGTGGACATGTATGCAAAATGTGGCAAACTGGATGATGCACGCATGGTTTTTGACAGCTTAGCCAGGAAGGATGTTGTGACATGGACGGCCCTGATATCTGGGTATGGTGCTTGTGATGAAACTCAGCTCGCACGAGGTTGTTTCCGGGAGATGTTAGTGGCCGGTATTCAGCCCGATGATGCTGCTTTTACTGCCCTTTTAGCAGCATGCAGTCATGGGGGACTGGTGCATGAGGGTCGTGAGCACTTCGATTCCATGACTAAACAGCATGGCATCAAACCTACTTTTGAGCATTACAATTGCATGATTGATCTTCTTGGGCGAGCAGGCCATCTGGACGAGGCAGAAAACATGGTATTATTATGTGAGGGCCAAGGTAATATTGTGGGCCTGACGTCTCTGCTGAATGCCTGCAAAAATCACGGGGATCTAGAGAGGGCGAAGCGATGCTTTGAAAGCCTTGTTAGACTGGACCCTCAGCGGGCACCCGCATATGTGCTCATGGCCAATGCTTATGCAGATGCAGGTAGGTGGACCGATGCAGAGAGGATTGAAACACAGAGAATGATAGTAGGAGCTAGCAAGAAACCTGCAGTGTCCACCATTGAGGTGAAGAATGAAGTACATACGTTTGCGGTGGGAGAAAGAAGAAACGATATTGCGCTAAAGGTAGAGAGCACGAATGCACGGCTGAAGCAGGAAGGGGGACATGTACCACAGACAAAGTTGGTGTTGAAGCCACTGTCCGAGAAGGAAAAGGAAGATGAGCTTTGTGGGCATGCTGAGAAGCTAGCCCTGGCGTTTGGTCTCTTGAACACTCCGAGTGGAACTCCTCTGGTGGTAACAAAAAACCTACGCATGTGCAGTGACTGTCACAGGTCCACAGAGATCATGTCAAGGCTTGAAAAGAGAGACATCGTTGTAAGGGATGCGTACCGTGTTCATCGATTCGCAGCTGGAGGTTGCAGTTGTAAGGGTCGACCGTGAGAATGAAAACAAACTTGACCGTGAGAATGAAAGCAAACTTGACCGTGAGAATGAAAAAAAAACTTGACCGTGGGAATGAAAAAAAAACTTGACTGTGAGAATTAAAGAATACTTGACAGTGAGAATGAAAAAAAACTTGAGCATGAGAATGAAGAAAGGCTTTAGGCCGGAGGAGTAACGCCCCTCACTACACAGCAATTAAGGAGGCGACAAGTGTCGGCTTCCTTGTGGACTAGGACTTCATCAATTTACTCCATAAGAGATAGTCAATTCACTCCACAAGAGATAGTCAATTCACTCCACAAGGAACATGCACAATTTTCAGCACTCCAAGTAACCCTGCCGTCCACTAACAACTAACAGGCCACGTCCTTGAGGTGCTGCTCTTTATTGAGAGAATATACACTTGTAAAAATCTATATTTATTGAGAGAATACACACTTGTAGAAAGCCGTAGAATACACACTTGAGTCTGGCGATCTATTGAGAGAATAGACACTTGTAGATAGCCATAGAATAGACACTTGAGTCTGGCTATCTACGGCCAACTGGCTACTGCCCTTGAGTCTGGCTAGTGCCCTTGACTCAAGGGCAAGCTCACAAGCTAAGACTCAAGGGCAAGCTCACGAGCAAAGACTCAAGGGCAAGCTCACAAGCTAAGATTCAAGGGGCTTGTGAGACTCAAGGGCAAGCTCACAAGCTAAGATTCAAGGGGCTTGTGAGACTCAAGGGCAAGCTCACAAGCTAAGATTCAAGGGGCTTGTGAGACTCAAGGGCAAGCTCACTAATGAAGCTCTTTTTCAACATAAGGCTTGTAGCATACACTTGCTCTCTCATGTCCTCAAAGCATTTGCTCTAGCCCTTAAATATCCTCAACTAGGCAACTATTAACTTAGGGGATTCTTACATACCACTAATCACTAAGAGTCTTTTCTAGGCAGCTCACTAAGAGTCTTTTTTAGGCAGCTTTCTAAGAGTCTTTTTTAAGCAGCTCTTTATTAGTGGCTGTACCAATTCCTCTCTAATAGAAAATTGCGTGAAGCATGCAACACATGCATTTCTTTATATGGTAGCTATTAATTATTTTTTTATTTTTTTATTTTTTTACTACGTTTCTTGAGATAGAAAGGTGAGCACTGCTGCTTGAACGAGCACTACCTGCACAAAGCGCCTTATCCAGAAATGGCTGAGAATAAAGCCTGTTCATTCAGCGTTTAGCACTCAACGCCAGATATTTTTGATGACGATGTTCTGTGCTGGCAATGTAGACTAGATGAGAAGGAAAGGCAAATGGACTGATTTCGCTGTGTAACTGATTTCGTTGGCGGGATGGGGAAAAAGTTTCAAACTCCCACAACGATTTCTAACCTAGGTGCCAAGAGCTTAAGCATGCTTGGAACACCTCCAAAGCCGGACATGCCTCGGATTTATTTTTGGTGTTTGGGGAGTGTTGAACACTCTTCTCCACACATTGAACTGGAATTGTCACAAATTGTAAGTGCGGATTGTGTAGCAAAGTGTTCAAATTACGCTTCGAACCAACTGGCACACGGTAGTCGCTGATTGCTTTTGTGAGGTGTGCAGACCGGTCACCTCAGCAGGGTAGGGGCAACCTGGCTCTGTCCAGCATCGCTGAAAACCCTCTCGAACAAGTTCTCCAGGAAGAAACTCCTCCACCAGAAACCTCAGCTGATCACTACCTCTCCTATGTCCTCAACATGCATCCAGGCTGGGCCGGCAGTGGATGCCTTCCATGCAAACCATCCTCAACTACAACGCTAATTTCTTGCCTCCCTACAATCCAGCTTACATCAGGCCCGTCACCTAAGGATGGGATGCGTAGAGCGCCCTTGATGAACAGAGGAACGGCAGTCCAGTCTATGAGCAAGACTTTGATGTGATTGGCTTTTCGTCGAAAGACATTAACATGACTTGTCCTCTCGAGAGAGAGAGCCATGTCAGTGGATTGTACTGTGGTCTTAATTTCTATGCTAGATAGGTCCTCCAAATGATGCATTCAAGCAGTTTTCAACCCGATATATCCTCCAGGCTAACCTGATTTTTAGTCCCTGGCCTGCTAATAAAATTTCACAGTCTACCTTGACACAGCCTGGGACGATGGTAACGGCAGATCTGGAAGACCCTTTCCTTCCAGTGCAGGTTAGACCCTTTCCGTTCTGAATCACTAAGGGTTGTGAAGGCCCAGCTTTTGGACAGTATACCTGCAATGCTGCAGAACACACTCCATATGGAGTCAGCTTTAGGCACCCTGACCTAGCCTAGCTCCAGGCCTTCTTGCCACCTCTTGACTGCTCTGGTAACGCAAGAAATGGTTTACCAGCTAGGTTCTGGCGGCCTTGTGCTTTTGTAGGTTTGTTAGTTCGTTGGCAGTAGTGACCTATAGTTGAATTTCTCAGGAAGAAGTACCGGTTGTCAATTTTGGGGCTTCAGATATCGGAAGATCCAGGCGGTATCACACTTATACACATCCTTACGTTGTTTTTCTGGATGGTGGAAGAAAGTGGCGTTGCAACTTAGCAGGTGCTCTACTGAATGAGGGTACTACACTGGCCTTGTTCAGTGGATACATATCTTCCACGAGACCCAGAAAGGTCGTACCTACATTCATTTCATTCAGATAGATTTTCTGTATCATGAAAAGAGGTGGATCCGTTTTAGAGACCTACATATGTCTGTTTCAGTTTTAACAGGGATAGCTTACCCCTCAGAAGCAAGCAATACTCTGTCGCATACACAATTGAGCATTGGGTAGTCCATCATCATTCTCACGGTCGACCTTTACAACTGCAACAGCCAGCTGCGAATCGATGCACGCGGTACCCATCCCTTACAACAATGTCTCTTTTTTCAAGCCTTGACATGATCTCCGTAGAACTGTGACAGTCACTGCACATCCGTAAATTCTTTGTTACCACCAAAGGGGCGCCACTCGGAGTGTTCAAGAGACCAAACGCCAGGGCTAGCTTCTCAGCATGCCCACAAAGCTCATCTTCCTTTTCCTTCTCGGACAGTGGCTTTAACACCAACTTTGTCTGTGGTACATGTCCCCCTTCCTGCTTCAGCCGCGCATTCGTGCTCTCTACCTTAAGCGCAATGGAATCTGTCCTATCTCCTACCACAAAAATATGAACCTTCTCCTTCACCTCAATGCCTGCCACTGCAGGTTTCCTGGCACACGGTAGTCGCTGATTGCTTTTGTGAGGTGTGCAGACCGGTCACCTCAGCAGGGTAGGGGCAACCTGGTTCTGTTCAGCATCGCTGGAAACCCTCTCGAACAAGTTCTCCAGGAAGAAACTCCTCCACCAGAAACCTCACCTGATCACTACCTCTCCTATGTCCTCAACATGCATCCAGGCTGGGCCGGCAGTGGATGCCTTCCATGCAAACCATCCTCAACTACAACGCTAATTTCTTGCCTCCCTACAATCCAGCTTACATCAGGCCCGTCACCTAAGGATGGGATGCGTAGAGCGCCCTTGATGAACAGAGGAACGGCAGTCCAGTCTATGAGCAAGACTTTGATGTGATTGGCTTTTCGTCGAAAGACATTAACATGACTTGTCCTCTCGAGAGAGAGAGCCATGTCAGTGGATTGTACTGTGGTCTTAATTTCTATGCTAGATAGGTCCTCCAAATGATGCATTCAAGTAGTTTTCAACCCGATATATCCTACAGGCTAACCTGATTTTTAGTCCCTGGCCTGCTAATAAAATTTCACAGTCTACCTTGACACAGCCTTGGACGATGGTAACGGCAGATCTGGAAGACCCTTTCCTTCCAGTGCAGGTTAGACCCTTTCCGTTCTGAATCACTAAGGGTTGTGAAGGCCCAGCTTTTGGACAGTATACCTGCAATGCTGCAGAACACACTCCATATGGAGTCAGCTTTAGGCACCCTGACCTATCCTAGCTCCAGGCCTGCTTGCCACCTCTTGACTGCTCTGGTAACGCAAGAAATGGTTTGCCAGCTAGGTTCTGGCGGCCTTGTGCTTTTGTAGGTTTGTTAGTTCGTTGGCAGTAGTGACCTATAGTTGAATTTCTCAGGAAGAAGTACCGGTTGTCAATTTTGGGGCTTCAGATATCGGAAGATCCAGGCGGTATCACACTTATATACATCCTTACGTTGTTTTTCTGGATGGTGGAAGAAAGTGGCGTTGCAACTTAGCAGGTGCTCTACTGAATGAGGTACTACACTGGCCTTGTTCAGTGGATACATATCTTCCACGAGACCCAGAAAGGTCGTGTACCTACATTCATTTCATTCAGATAGATTTTCTGTATCATGAAAAGAGGTGGATCCGTTTTAGAGACCTACATATGTCTGTTTCAGTTTTAACAGGGATAGCTTACCCTCAGAAGCAAGCAATACTCTGTCGCATACACAATTGAGCATTGGGTAGTCCATCATCATTCTCACGGTCGACCTTTACAGCTGCAACAGCCAGCTGCGAATCGATGCACGCGGTACCCATCCCTTACAACAATGTCTCTTTTTTCAAGCCTTGACATGATCTCCGTAGAACTGTGACAGTCACTGCACATCCGTAAATTCTTTGTTACCACCAAAGGGGTGCCACTCGGAGTGTTCAAGAGACCAAACGCCAGGGCTAGCTTCTCAGCATGCCCACAAAGCTCATCTTCCTTTTCCTTCTCGGACAGTGGCTTCAACACCAACTTTGTCTGTGGTACATGTCCCCCTTCCTGCTTCAGCCGCGCATTCGTGCTCTCTACCTTAAGCGCAATGGAATCTGTCCTATCTCCTACCACAAATGTATGAACCTTCTCCTTCACCTCAATGCCTGCCACTGCAGGTTTCTTGTTAGCTCCTGCTGTCGTTCGCTGTGTTTCAATCCTTTCGACATCGGTCCACCTACCTGCATCTGCATAGGCATTGGCCATGAGCACATATGCAGGCGCTTGCTGAGGGTCCAGTGTCACAAGCCTTTCAAAACACCGTGTCGCCCTATCTATATCGCAGTGACTTTTTGAGGCAGTCAGCAAAGACGTCCACCCAACAACATTACTGTGGCCCTCACATGATAATAGCATCTTCTCTGCCTCATCTAAATGGCCTGCACGCCCCAGAAGATCAATCATGCAGTTGTAATGCTCAAGACTAGGTTTGACGCCATGCTGTTCAGCCATGGATTCAAAGTGCTTGCGACCCTCTTGGACCAGTCCCTCGTGACTACATGCCACTAAAAGGCAAGTAAAAGTGGCATCATCAGGCTGAATACCGGCAACTAACATCTCCTCAAAACAGGCTAGTGCCTTGTAACCTTCATCACAAGCACCATACCCAGATATCAGGGACGTCCATGTCACTACATCCTTTGTGGCCAAGCTGTCAAAAACCGCTCGTGCTTCTTTGAGTTCCCCACATTTTGCATACATGTCCACCAAGCACGTGCCAACGAGTAGATTATCTAGCAGTCCTTTTGCCCCAATCTGTAAGTGCAACTGTCTGCCCTTCTGTAAGGCACCGGCGCTTGCACAGGCCTTCAGAAGGAAAGCTAAAGTAACATAATCAGCCACAACCAGGCCCTCCTGCTCCATTTGTCCATACAGAACAAGGGCCTCGTGACCAAGTCCCTGCTGGGTATACCCAGCAATCAGGGCCGTCCATGTGACCACATCCTTTGTGGCCAAGCTGTCAAAAACTCTGCGAGCATCTTCCAGTTCGCCACATTTTGCATACATGTCCACCAGGGAGTTGCCAACTAGTTTGGTATCCAGCAGCCCTCTTTCCACAATCTGTGAGTGGAGCTGCCTGCCCTTCTGTAAGGCACCAGTGCTTGCACAGGCCTGCAGAAGACAAGCAAAAGTAACATAGTCCGCAACAATCTCGCCCTCCTGCTCCATTTTACCATACAGGACAAGCGCCTCTTGGCCTTGCCCTTGCTGTGTATACCCAGCAATCAGAGCATTCCATGTCACCACACTTTTCGTGGCCAAGCCGTCAAAAATCTGGCGTGCAGTTTCCAGTTCTCCAGATTTTGCATACCCAGCTATGAGGGCCGTCCATGTCACCACATTCTTTGTGGCCAAGCTGTCAAACACCCTGCGTGCATCTTCCAGTTTGCCACATTTTGCATACATGTCCACCACGCAGGTGCCAACAAACAAGTCCAGAGGAATGCCACTGTGCAACACATCCCTGTGCAGTTTCCTGCCAGATTCCAAGTCGGCAGCAAATGCACAAGCTTGAAGGGCAGCTGCAAACACGTGAGCATCCGCCTTCACACCCGACCTTCGCATCTCATGGTACAGTTGTATGGCCTCATGAGGTTTCCCATGTTTAGCATACGCGGAGATTATGGAAGACCACATGAAGGCATCTGGTTTGCCTACCCTGGTGAACACATCCATGGCCTCCTGTAGCCTACCTCCACATGCATACATGCGCAAGAGATGATTCCCCAAGTATGCATTCGACTCGTATCCAAGTTTGACGGTGAGATCATGGACTCGTTGCCCCACAACCAAATCCTTCTGAGCTGTACACAGTTTGAGAACAGTATAGATCAGAGACGGAGGGACAGGACAGTCTGTCAGCGCCAGAGATTCCAGGGCTCCTACAGCCTCAGTGAGCTTCCCGTGCTCACATAACGTGCTCACGGTTACAGCCGTTACAACGCCCATTTCCGGTCGTGTACGCCACCCAGGCTCAGGCTTCTCCGGAGAGCTGGACTGGGAAGGAGAGGCACCATGACCCATCTGCCTATCCAAACAAATGAGCTGCTCATCCACCCAAGCTGGCTTGAACATGTTGTTTAACCACAAGACCCCGTCGCCAGACCCCTTACGCCGGAAGTCAGGCGACCGGGAGCTCTTCTTATCTAGCCTGTTGTCCCACCACATGGCAGGGTCCAGAAAAAATTGCTGCCACAAGCGCTCCTGCTCTTGCTCCTGGCAACGACCATCATTGGAAAATCCTTCCCCACCCACAAATTCTCTCGGAAGTGGAAGTGCTGGTTTCCTTACACTGCTGCACCTGGAAGCGTGATTGATTCCCAGGGGACTCCCTGAGGTGACGAGGTGAGCGGGAGCTCCTCGTAGAATCCCGGTACACTCACCCGTTTGTTGGATCCACCATGGATCCAGTTGCCATGCGGTGGCCATGTTACAGGCAATGGTTTCGGAACTCCCAACACACTATTCACGCCATGCCAATTTTTTTCAGCCGGACGGATGGTCTTATGCACTAGTTCCGAATGGCTTAGGCCAAAGAGACACATTTATCAGTCGATCGGTACTTAGATGGGTCCCTAAAGCGAGTGGATGCCTTGGTGCAAGTAGCTTAAGCAGACCATGATACAAGTTGTTAAGTACTAAGTCCCATCACAGGAAAAAATCCGTCCGGCTGGACTATAATTATAATATATTCTTCTTCTTCTTCTTCCAAGTTCCCTTTGGCATTTGTCTGCAGGTGTACCATAACCCAGCCGTTCAGCATTAGACTTTCATGGGCTTTCCCAATTCATCTCCACTGGCGTTCGTCCAATTCAACAGCGCAATTCGACGAATCTTGTGGTAATAGTGAATTCGGTTTGAAGTACCTAATATTCGGATTGGAGCAGTAAATTGAATAGAGTGAAAATTATATCGGGTCACTTCGCTATCTTCCAATATTTCTTGATTTCTTGAGGCAAGTCATCAACTTCATTTGGGATTTATTTCTTGCATGCATTGGTCACTCAGTATCACCCAGCATCTCGTTTGGGCAAGCCGGCAGTTCCATTTGGTCCCTTGTTTTTCGCGTGCTATTGACCCTTAACCCCATATGGATCGTGGGACTCAAATTGTATCTATGGGTGTGTTGAGTCTATAAATTTTTAAAATTCCAGCATTTTTCAAAGTGGATCTAATAACCATTTTGTTCCTCGTGTCTTGATCTACCCATCTCCTATTTTCAAAAAAATAATTGAAACAAAAAAATTGAAAAGAATCTCATTCTAAACTCGGTTGGGTCTCCAAACCCACGGTGACAAGTGGTAGCAAGTGCGTTTTCAGTTGGAATGGCTGTCCGCACATTGTGCACTCATTATTAGGCTACGCCACATTTTGCATTGTGGGAAAGCCAGCAAACCAAATGTTGCCAGGGATTCCCGATCTTCCCGTGTCATTGGCACTTCGTTCATGCCCCAACGGCAAGGGGTCTCAATACAAAGTGCATGGGCCAGATATGCACCCATGGTTTGCGTCATGTGGGTTTCACTGGAGCACAACACAATTGTAGTTGGACGATGCTTGACGATTCTCGACATTTCTGTTGACATTTGAAGGACATGGAGGCTGTGAGTGGTTGCAATTTTTGGTGAGGATGTGTAGCAACCTGTTTTCTTCTCCATGGTGAAAGGGCAAGACCAGTCTGTTCTGCAGCTGAGAGATGTGGTCTTATGTGTTCGGTTGAGGAAACATCGTGGACAAGACAATGGGCTTGGGTTTATATCTAGTTTTTTCCATGGTTTTCCAGTGCTAATTCTATCATAAACGAAAAGAAACGTCAAACACATTTTTTTTCAAAAACGTAGTCGGCTCATTTGGGGTTAACCCCGTTAACACTCTCTCTCCTGGGTGACCTAGTGGCTCCGTACGGGCCCCAGTGACCTTTACGATCACCTGGTGCCCCGCTCACTGTCACCTCTCTCTCCTAGCTCTTTGTCAATCTCTCTCCCCGACCCGCTCTACTCTTTCCTCGCCACAACCCGTCCTCAGGCTGAGGGTTTCTTCAAGTCGGGTGGTACCATGCTTAGGGTTGCGCAATTGAGCCTTCTTTGCTCTAAGAAGCGCTTGGCATTGGCTACCACCGTCACTGAAATGCTTAGCTTCAGCGCAGGAGAAACCAGACATGAGGTTAATGTGAAAAAAGAACCTCCACATCCACACTATATAGTTAGAGTACGAAAAAAACCGCAATGGAGGTGGTGGAGGTATCACATATCATTTGTGGAAGCCGTCATGGTGGCTAAGGCACCCTCGCATCCCAACCCTACATATATATAATGAAGGAATGTAGGTCCTCAGGCACCACTGTGATCCCCAAGAATTCAAATGTGTACATCAGGGGAAAACCCCACGGCTTGAGGACGCGTACAATCGGGGAAAGACAAGCTGTGAAGGCGGGTCAAGGAGAGAGACTTTGTGACCGGGAGGAGGTCCTTGGGGCACCGGGTAATCGAAAGCGGGGCATCGGGTCACCATAAGGGTGACTGCGAGCGAGGCACCAAGTGATCGATTACGGTCACCAGTGCCCATATGGGGGGACCCCGTTCACGAGGTCTCCCGCACCTGGGACGGTACGGAGCCACTAGGTCCTCCCCCTCTCCTGGCCTGCGTGCATCGTCTTCTCTCCTTTCTCATGTCATATGACATTAATTTGAGCAATTGGGTTTAGTGTTTGATTAGTATTAATTAATCTAGCTCCTGTCCTTAGTCAGTATGGAGCATGTGCAAAAGTTCTCACTGACGAGGGCAAAGAATTTTGTAGAGAATTTCAAGACTTTCTTAACAGGAGCTTGATTGATCATCAACAGACGTCGAGAGATCATCCTCAAGCCGATGGCCTTGCTGAACGCTTGGTGCAGACCTTCAAGCGAGCCTTGCGGAAATATTATCTCACGAATGACCCGAAGACATGGGACGAAGATATGCTGTACCTAGTGCTAGGGTACAAGGTGAACAATCAACCAGCCTTGAGCAACTTTTCGCCATACTACTCGTTGTATGGGCGATAACCAGGGTGTCATTTTGACCCCGTCAAAAGCTCGGTCCCGGTCCCGGCATGTGTTAAAAAAAACATGGGACCGGAGGTTCTTCAGGAGTCCGATCCACACCCTCGGTCCCCGAAAAGATAGGGGACCGAGGGTTCATAAAAGGTCCGGTTTAAAATTAGTAAATTACTTAATTTTATATCCAAGGATTTATATTTATTATGGACACATGGACCCATCTTATAATTGGTATGGTCATAAAGACACTTACCATGGATCTATGGGCTATGTCTTTATTTATCTAATACCATCCATGGCCTATTAATACAGCCTTTATTCTATGAGATTTTATTAGCTTATTTTGATACATCTATAAAAAGTAGATATGTAATATTTTGCTTTGAATGTAGTTATTAATGTATACAATAATTTGTTGATATGCACGCTCATCCATGAAGATGGACTAAGATATGGTATCTCAACCATAGGCTTACATAGGACTCTTATCCTATTATGCTATGAATAGACACCCTTCAAGAGTACATAAGGCCACAACACTAGCATTTGGAGCATCACTCATTGTTGCTCTCCTCATTGTGGTGTGCTTGTTATTTTTCTTTCTTGCTTCTTATTCTTCTTCCTTGCTCCTTGTTGTTCTTTCTTGGTAAGGGCTCTTCTTTTTTAGAGCTCATCTCTTTTGAGCTCTTTAGGTTTAGAGTTCATTTTGTTTGAGCTCATCTCTTTTAAGCTCTTCTCTTTTAAAGCTTTGTTTTTGGCTCTTCATTGCTATATTAATTTTTTAAAAATTTGCGGTAAAGATGGCTCATTTTCTCAAAGTTCAGATCCGGGTTTTTGGAGGGCTCCACGTGATGACCAAACAAGGAGTGGCGACAATAGCCAAACAAGCCAACCGAGTCAAAAGAGACAAAAGGTGCAAAAGGCAAGAGTCTTCAAGGAAGAATGGAAGGTTGCATTTCATTGGGTGGAGTTGCGCTCAATCAATGGAGAGAATCGAATGTTTTGTGTTGTTTGTGAAAAACATGGTCATGGTGTAGTGGGACAAGCTAAGGCTGCGACTCAAGCTTGGGTAAAAGTTGGCAGTCAGAACTTTCAGAAGAGTGCATTGGAGGACCATGCAAGGAGTACATATCATTTAGCGTCACTGAAGATGGAGCAAGCCCAAGCCAAGGCTCAACAACCAACCATGCAACGAACTTTGGAAATGCATTTTTCCAAAAAGGATAAGGAGATTCTCAACTTGTTGAAGTTCGCTTATTTCATTGCTAAGAAGGATTTGAGTTTCCATATGTACGAGGACCTTTGTGAGTTCATGGGGGATATTGGAGTGGAAGGCATTCCAGAGGTGAAGACATATGGTTCATATCTTACGAGATAGTGCTTGCAAGGAGCATGTGGTTCTCATAGCCAATTTTTTACGCGAACAACAGAAGGAGAGGTTGCGTGCAAGTCCATGGTATGGGATACTCATAGATGAGGGGACAGACAAGGCGATGGTGCAACACATAATTATTTATGTGTATTATTTGCATAATGGGACGGTACGAACGGAGTTTTTGAAGCTAGCCAACATAACAAGTGCACGTGCGGAAGGGATCTTCAACGCCTTGGTTGAGCAATTGCAACTCTTTGATCTGGACATCAAAAAATGAGTGGATTTGCAAGCGATGGAGCATCACATGATTGGCAAGGGGAAGGCCAAGGAGATCACAATGTTGTGAAGTTTGCGGAATGTGAATCCGTATTTTGCTCAAACTCATTGTGTTGCTCACGGCTTTGCTTGCAGAGGCGATCCAAGGTTCCGACTTTGAGGTGGCGGACAAGATTGTCAAGAAATTGCGCTCTTCATCATTCAAGTAAGAAGACTACGACTTTTGCGTGAATTGCAAGTGCAATTAGAAATGCAAGTCTTAAGCATGTGGTTCTCATAGCCAATTTTTTACGCGAACAACGGAGAGGTTGCGTGCAAGTCCATGGTATGATACTCATAGATGAGGGGAGACAAGGCGATGGTGCAACACATAATTATTTATGTATTATTTGCATAATGGGGGATGCAACGGAGTTTTGAAGCTAGCCAACATAACAAGTGCACGTGGAAGGGATCTTCAACGCCTTGGTTGAGCAATTGCAACTCTTTGATCGGACATCAAAAAATGAGTGGATTTGCAAGCGATGGAGCATCGATCATGATTGGCAAGGGGAAGGCCATCACAATGTTGTGAAGTTTGCGGAATGTGAATCCGTATTTTGCTCAAACTCATTGTGTTGCTCACCGGCTTGCAGAGGCGATCCAAGGTTCCGACTTTGAGGTGGCGGACAAGATTGTCAAGAAATTGCGCTCTTCATCATTCAAGTAAGAAGACTACGGCTTTGCGTGAATTGCAAGTGCAATTAGAAATGCAAGTCTTAATCAGAATTCATGATGTCCGTTGGTTGTCTAGAGGTCAAGCCATAAGTAGAATAGTTTGTCTATTACCAGCTTTACTTAAATTTGCTCAAGAGGATGAGAGCCTAAATTGGCCAAAAGCCAATAAGGGTCCAAGTAGTTCTTCTTCTTTGCAGGGAAGACTGTCTTCCAAGCTTTACTAACTACTAAGGCCTTGTTTTCATTTCACTTTTTATCGATATTTTAGAGGTCCTTAATTCCTTGAATACTAACTTTCAACGTGATTATCTGGAGCCGTTAGCATAGCTCCCTCATAGATTCTGTTGTTGAACAGTCAAAAGTATGTATAAAGTTGATAGGGTGAGTATGGGAAGTAGAAAGCTTTTCTTTCATTGAAAACTTGAAAAAAGTCATGGAGTGTATGAGGGTTTTGTAATATCGACTACTGAAAGTGAACTAAGTTCTTGCATTGCTAGTGCTAACAAATATGCTTTAGCTGTTGTTGATGCAATGAATAATAAGTTTCCTGATCTTTGTGTGTTGCATGCTTGTCGTCTATTCATCCTAAATTTTATCCACGAAGATGCGGATGAGCATACATTAGTTAATAGTTTGTTAGAGGTATTGTTGAAAAAGTTTGGAACTAACTCTTTGGATGCAAATACTAATGTTGTCGACCCTTTTGTAGTTGATGAGGTGTGTCAAGCTGAGTTGCTAACATTTGTGTCCATCTTGAAGTCTTCTTGTGCTGGATTGAGTATGTTAGCAGCTTACAAAATATACTCAACAACTCGGGAGTGGGTAGTACTGACACCCTCTATGTTACGTCTTTGGGAATTATGTTTGGTCATACCTTGTAGTACTGCTATATGTGAGCGGGGATTTTCTAAACAAAACTTTGTGATGAATAACATGAGAACTAATCTTAATATTTTGACCCTTGATGCATTGATGAGTATATCCATCAATGGTCCGCCTGTTAAGGAGATAGATTGGAATGGTATTTTTAAAGCTTGGAAAGACCAGCCCCGACGATAGAATATACTAGACATTTGTATTTTATATTATAATTTATAATTTATTTATTTATTTATTATATTTTAGTGACCAAGGGTCGCAAAGGCACTCCACTGTCCGGGACCGAGCGTAGCTAAACTAGCGGTCCGGGACCGAGCTAGTACTCGGTCAAAATGACACTCGGCGATAACCATTTTACCGACGCGGCAAGCAATGCTACAAGCCTGCATACGCTATCCAACTACGAGACTGGAAAGGCGGGTAGAGCTTTTCAGATGGATCATGTCCATGGCAATGGAGAACCTTGTCATAACGCAGCACAGGGATCAAATGCGCTATGCTTACACAAGAGGAGGGACATGGGCACCCAAGGTACCCGAGTTCAAAGTTGGAAACTATATCTAGCTAGCTGCATCAGAAGCCAGCCAACACCTTGGAGGTATCCACCAGTAAAGTCATCTTGCGGGTCGCGTAAGTAGGCAAAGATGGAGTGCTTGAGCTTGAAGAATTCGATGGTCGAAGATGGAAGGATCACCTCAAGACCAGCGCACCATGCCACTTACCCAATTTGGACCTCAAATTCCGCCTACAATGTGGCGTCCACCCAAAGACTTAGAGTGTCAGGTTTGTGGACATACTGATGATGATGATGTGATGCTTCTTTGTGATTAGTGCAAATGAGGATACTATATGTTTTGTGTTTAGCCACTTCAGGATGAGGTTCCCGAAGAAGATTGGTTTTGTGCACAATACGCTACATAAGGTGCGTACGTGTGTAGTGCTACTAATAATAATGTTTTGACTTGGAGTCTCACATTATCAAGGGGGGATTGGTTTGCACCTATATTTACATATTAGATTTGTTTTGCTTAGTTGTCTGTTGAGGAAGTGCTCACATGAATTCAAGTACTTACCTCGTGAGATAGCTGTCATGCCGTGTGACACTAATCTGAGCGTTTGGTTTTAGTGGCTGATTAGTGTTAATTAATCTAATTAATTGTTTTAATAAGTAATTAATATTAATTAATTCATTAATTAGTGTTAAATGAACATTGTTAGCAATAGCTAAGTGGATAAACACAAGTAATATGCTTTAGGATATTTTTTTATTATAGTGTATTTTTAAGATATTTCCGCATATATGCTAATGCTAATAAGATATCTTAAGAGAATATGCATGCCCAAGACTAGTATATATACCCTTTCATAGAGGACAAGCTCATATCATGGTTTTGTTCTCTAGATATGCAAGATACAAGAGCGATGTGAGGAAGTCAAAGGTATGACCAGGAAGCATGTGAGGAATATTTTGACCCTTGATGCATTGATGAGTATATCCATCAATGGTCCTACTGTAAGGAGAGATAGATTGAATGGTATTTTTAAAGCTTGGAAAGACCAGCCCGACGATAGAATATACTAGACATTTGTATTTTTATATTATAATTTATAATTTATTTATTTATTTATTATATTTAGTGACCAAGGGTCGCAAAAAGGCACGGTCCCTACTCGGTCCGGGACCGAGCGTAGCTAGGCTAGGCGGTCCCGGGAACCGAGCTAGTACTCGGTCAAAATGACACCCTGGCGATAACCATTTTTACCGAATGCGAAGCAAGCAATGCTACAAGCACCAGTGCATTGGCGCTATCCAACTACGAGACCTGGAAAGGCGGGTAGAGCTTTTCAGATGGATCATGTCCATGGCAATGGAGAACCTTGTCATAACGCAGCACAGGGATCAAATGCGCTATGCTTACACAAGAGGAGGGACATGGGCACCCAAGGTACCCGAGTTCAAAGTTGGAAACTATATCTAGCTAGTCGCATGGTTGACCAACACCTTGGAGGTATCCACCAGTAAAGTCATCTTGCGGGTCGCGTAAGTAGGCAAAGATGGAGTGCTTGAGCTTGAAGAATTCGATGGTCGAAGATGGAAGGATCACCTCAAGACCAGCACCATGCCACTTACCCAATTTGGACCTCAAATTCGCCTACAATGTCCCACCCAAAGACTTAGAGTGTTTGTGGACATACCGATGATGATGATGTGATGCTTCTTTGTGATTAGTGCAAATGAGGATACTATATGTTTTGTGTTTAGCCACTTCAGGATGAGGTTCCCGAAGAAGATTGGTTTTGTGCACAATACGCTACATAAGGTGCGTACGTGTGTAGTGCTACTAATAATAATGTTTTGACTTGGAGTCTCACATTATCAAGGGGGGATTGGTTTGCACCTATATTTACATATTAGATTTGTTTTACTGTATTTGCATTTTGTTCTGTGAGGAAGTGCTCACATGAATTCAAGTACTTACCTCGTGAGATAGCTGTCATGCCGTGTGACACTAATCTGAGCGTTTGGTTTTAGTGGCTGATTAGTGTTAATTAATCTAATTAATTGTTTTAATAAGTAATTAATATTAATTAATTCATTAATTAGTGTTAAATGAACATTGTTAGCAATAGCTAAGTGGATAAACACAAGTAATATGCTTTAGGATATTTTTTTTATTATAGTGTATTTTTAAGATATTTCCGGCATATATGCTAATGCTAATAAGATATCTTAAGAGAATATGCCGATGCCCAAGACTAGTATATATACCCTTTCATAGAGGACAAGCTCATATCATAGTTTGTTCTCTAGATATGCAAGATACAAGAGCGATGTGAGGAAGTCAAAGGTATGACCCCGAGAGCACTGTGTGAGGAATTTGCATTTTGTTCTCGTGGGGAGAGTGTGTTTGTGTCACGATGTGCGAGCTACTCTCAGCTCCTATTCTTATTGATTTGCGCCTATATTTGCATATTAGATTTGTTTTGCACCTATATTTGCATATTAGATTTGTTTTGCACCTATATTTGCATATTAGATTTGTTTTGCACCTATATTTGCATATTAGATTTGTTTTGCACCTATATTTGCATATTAGATTTGTTTTGCACCTATATTTGCATATTAGATTTGTTTTGCACCTATATTTGCATATTAGATTTGTTTTGCACCTATATTTGCATATTAGATTTGTTTTGCACCTGTATTTGCATATTAGATTTGTTTTGCACCTATATTTGCATATTAGATTTGTTTTGCACCTATATTTTCATATTAGATTTGTTTTGCTTGGTTATCTGTTGAGGAAGTGTTCATATGAATGCAAGTACTTTTTACAAAGTCGGAGGTCAATGATTTTTTTATACTGCAAGTGGGGCAAGGAAGGTGTCGCACGAGGAGATTTCCGCTCATGAGCCACCTGAGATTCATGATAGTGTGCAAGAAGTGGCGTTGTTTGTTGTCCGACCTGCGTTCACTAGCTGAAAATGACAATATCGATATTTCTCCTCCTCCTTACGTGGCCCGAGTCTGGACTATCCGGTGGAGAGCTGTGTTGCCCTAGTCCGACCTCGGGCCACAAATTTGATCATCCTTCCTACCATTAGACCATTTGGACTGGCAGGCGGCGTCCTCATTCTTGACAGCGGAAGCATTCATATGGTGAGGCATGCTTAGGGATCTGCAACCTATCAGGGAGAATCATCTTTAAAGATTCACCTCCAACAACAATTCTAACAAGCTGAAAATCATAAAATAAATCAAAACACACCTAATGCAAATACATATAGATCCGGGCTTGTTTTCATCCTTGGACGCCAATTTGTGGCCGACTGAGGTAGTGCACCAACTCTAGCTTTCAAATTTAGGTTGCACTAGCTCCTCCAACTACTTTACCCGATTGCAAAATCAAAGTTTCGTGTTGCTTCTTGTTGCTTCGTGTTGCTTCTTGTTTTTTTGAATCAGGAATTGCACAGCCCGTTGTCTATGTGGTAACATAATTCTCTCCTTCGATAAAGAGTCGGGCACATTCTCGAGTTTACTGCAAACTTTGATCTTATCTAGTGCACTTTTCCTATGGGTTTGACATTTATGGCAAAGAGAGACAAAAGGACTTAAAGTATGAGTGCAGGTAGAGCACTAGCACTCCCACTCAATGTACGCGTGCATCCAAGTCGAGAGAATAGACCACGATAGGATAGTCGGTAGCTTTGTGTGTTATAATGTAGCTGTTACAAGCTGCAAGTTTTCAGGGGACTGCCGAAGTGGCGGTCAAATTCCAGCGATGCCCGGGTCTGCCTAGCAGCGGGGAGATCCCACGCCTACCGGTGTTTTCTTGGAATGGGATGTGGATTTCGAAAGCCATCACCCCCGCCCACTCGAGGGTAGCTCGTTCGGGGACCCCTTCAGAGGAGGCACCCCTTGAGACGAACGCCACCCTGGCTACTTCTGCATTTGTTCTCAAGGTCGACCATTACAACTGCAACAACCGGCTGCAAATCGATGCACGCGATACCCATCCCTTACAACAATGTCTCTCTTCTCAAGCCTCGACATGATCTCCGTGGAACTGTGGCAGTCACTGCACATGCGTAGATTCTTCGTTACCACCAGAGGTGTGCCACTCGGAGTGTTCAGGAGACCAAACGCCAGGGCTAGCTTCTCAGCATGCCCGCAAAGCACATCTTCCTTTTCCTTCTCAGACAGTGGCTTCAACACCAACTTTGTCTGTGGCACATGTCCCCCTTCCTGCTTCAGCCGCGCATTCGTGCTCTCTACCTTGAGCGCAATGTCGTCTGTCTTTTCTCCTACCACAAATGTATGTACCTGCTCCTTCACCTCAATGCCTGCCACTGCAGGTTTCTTGTTAGCTCCTGCGGCCGTTCGCTGTGTTTCAATCCTCTCTACATCGGTCCACCTTCCAGCATCTGCATAGGCATTGGCCATGAGCACATATGAGGTTGCCTGCTGAGGGTCCAGCCTAACAAGGCTCTCAAAACAGCGTTTCGCCCTCTCGATATCCCTGTGACTTTTGCAGGCAGTCAGCAAAGACGTCAACCCCACAACATTGCTTTGGCCCTCAGATGATAACAGCATCTTCTCTGCCTCGTCTAAATGGCCTGCACGCCCAAGGAGATCAATCATGCAATTATAATGCTCGATAGTAGGTTGGACGCCGTGCTGTTTAGACATGGAATCAAAGTGCTTGCGACCCTCGTGCACCAGTCCCTCATGACTACATGCCGCTAAAAGGGAAGTAAAAGTGGCATCATCAGGCTGAATGCCGGCAAGTAACATCTCCTCAAAACAGGCTAGTGCCTTGTGACCTTTGTCACAAGTACCATACCCAGATATCAGGGCTGTCCATGACACCACATCCTTTGTGGCCAAGCTGTCGAAAACCCGGCGTGCATCTTCCAGTTCGCCACATTTTGCATACATGTCGACCAGGCAGGTACCAACCAGTAGGTTATCTAGCATTCCTCTTTTCACAATCTGTAAGTGCAGGTGCCTGCCCTTCTGTAAGGCACCAGCGCTTGCACAGGCCTTCAGAAGGCAAGATAAAGTAACGTGGTCAGCCACAATCAGGCCCTCCTGCTCCATCTGTCCATACAGAAGGAGCGCCTCCTGACCAAGCCCTTGCTGGGTATAGCCAGCAAGCAGGGACGTCCATGTCACCACATCCTTTGTGGCCAAGCTATCAAAAACCCTGCGTGCATCTTCCATTTCGCCACATTTTGCATACATGTCGACCAGGCAGTTGCCAACCGGTATGGTATCTAACAGTCCTCTTTCCACAATCTGTGAGTGCAGCTGCCTACCCTTTTGTAAGGAACCAGTGCTGGCACAGGCCTTCAGAAGGCAAGCAAACGTAACATGGGTAGCCAGAACCAGGGCTTCTTGCTCCATTTGTCTATACAGAAGAAACACCTCTTGACTGAGGCCATGATTTGCGTATCCGACTATGAGGGCGTTCCATGTCACAACATTTTTTGTGGCCAAGCTGTCAAATACCTGGCGTGCATCTTCCAGTTCGCCACATTTTGCATACATGTCCACTAGGCAGCTGCCAACAAAGAAGTTAAGAGGAATGCCACTTTGCAACAAATCAGAGTGCAGTTTTCTCCCAGATTCCAAGTCGGTGGCAAAGGCACATGCTTGAAGGGCAGCTATGAAGACATGACCATCCGCCTTCACACCTGACCTGCGCATCTCATGGTACAGTCGTATGGCCTCATGAGGTTTCCCATGTTTAGCATGTGCAGAGATTATGGAAGACCACATGAAAACATCCGGTTTGCCTACCCTGGTGAACACATCCATGGCCTCCTGTAGCCTACCTCGACATGCATACATTCGCAGGATATGGTTGCCCAAGTATGCATTCGACTCGTACCCAAGTTTGACGGTGAGAGCATGAACTCTTTGCCCCACAATCAAATCCTTCTTAGCTATACAGAGTTTTAGCACAGTATAAAACAGAGACGGAGGAATAGGACAGTCTGTCAGCGCCAGAGATTCCAGGGCTCCAACAGCCTCAGTAAGCTTCCCCTGCTCACATAACGTGCACACGGTAGCTTCACCCACTTCCGATCCTGTACGCCGGTCAGGCTCAAGCTCATACAGGGAGCTCGATGTGGAAGGAGAGGCACCATGACCCATCAGCTTGTCCAAAGGAATAAGCTGCTCATCCACCCAAGCTGGCTTGAACATGTTGTTTAACCACAGGGCCTCCCCGCCAGACCCCTTACGCCGGAAGTCAGGAGAACGAGAGCTCTTCTTATCTCGCCTGTTGTCCCACCACAAGGTAGGGTCCAGAAAAAATTGTTCCCACAGATGCTCCTGCTCCTGGCGACGACCATCGCTGGAGAATCGTTCCCCACCCACAAATTTTCTCGGAAGTGCAACTGCTGGGTCCCTAACACTGCTGCACCTGGTGCCTTGGTTGCTTCCCAGAGATTGACTCGCTGAGGTGATGTGGTGAGCGGGAGCTCCTCGTAGAATTCCTGTACACTCACCAAATTGTTGGGTCCACAACGGATCCGGTTGCCACATTGTGGTCATGTTATACAGGCACAGCTCTCAGAAGATGAGGCGCACAACTAACTATGCAACCTGAGGCAGGAATCGACGTAATGCTCTGGCCTTGTCATCAGCCAGACAGCATGAGCTCTTCATTCATCCCTTCCCTTCCAGGTACAGATAATGCAACCAAGCATTCTACAAAGTGTTATCCGTGAAGTGAAACACAAAGTTAGCAGCAAGGAGGTGGACGTTGCCTGTTTTGTGTGTGGATGTTGGATGTTGAGACGCATGTTTGTTTGTGTACCTACTACCTACATTTGCGTGATGTGGAAGGGTGCGATGGGCTTGTTGCATGTGATGGGCAATGATGTGATATGTACCTATATGGTTCTTTCTTATTTTAAAATATTGGGCACTCCAATCACGGACGACCGCCACAACTGCAACAACCATCTGCGAACCGATGCACACGGTACCCATCCCTTACAACAATGTCTCTCTGTTCTATCCTTGACATGATCTCCGTGGAACTGTGGCAGTCACTGCACATGCGTAGATTCTTCGTTACCACCAGAGGTGTCCCACTCGGAGTGTTCAACAGACCAAACGCCAGAGCTAGCTTCTCAGCATGCCCACAAAGCGCATCTTCCTTTTCCTTCTCACCCAGTGGTTTCAACACCAACTTTGTATGAGGTACATGGCCGCCTTCCTCCTTCAGACGGGCACTCGTGCTCTCTACCTTCAGCGCAAGATCGTCTCTTCTTTCTCCCACCACAAATGTATGTACCTGCTTCCTCACCTCAATGGTTGCCATTGCAGGTTTCTTGTTAGCTCCTGCTACCACCCTCTGAGTTTCAATCCTTTCTACATCGGTCCACCTACCTGCATCTGCATAGGCATTAGCCATGAGCACATATCCAGATGCCCTGAGGTCCAGCTAACAATGCTTTCAAAACACCACGCCCTCTCTAAATCCCCGTGACTCTTGCAGGCATTCAGCAAAGACGTCAACCCCACAGTATTGGTTTGGCTCTCACATGACAAGAGCATGTTCTCTGCCTCATCTAACTGGCCTGCACGCCCAAGAAGATCAATCATGCAATTGTAATGCTCAACAGTAGGTTTGATGCCATGCTGTTCAGCGATGGAATCAAAGTGCTTGCTACCCTCATGGACGAGTCCCCCATGACTGCATGCTGCTAAAAGGCAAGTAAAAGTAGTATTATCAGGCTGAATACCAGCGGCTAACATCTCCTCAAAACAAGCTAGTGCCTTGTGACCGTCGTCACAAGTACCACACCCAGCTATCAAGGCATTCCACGTCACCACATCCTTTGTGGCCAAGCTGTCAAAAACCCGGCGTGCCTCTTTCAGCTCGCCACATTTTGCATACATGTCCACCAGGCCATTGCAAACCAGTATGTTATCTAGCTGTCCCCGTTCCACAATTTGTGAGTGCAGCTGCCGGCCCTGCTGCAAGGCACCGGCGCTTGCACAGGCTTTTAGAAGGCAAGCGAAGGTAACATGGTTAGGCAAAACCAGGCCATCCTGCTCCATTTGTCCATACAGAACAAGGGCCTCTTGACCGAGCCCTTGCTCAGTACACCCAGCTATCAGGGCATTCCATGTCACCACATCCTTTGTGGCCAAGCTATCAAAAACCTGGCGTGCATCTTTCATTTCGCCACATTTTGCATACATGTCCACCAGACAGTTGCCTAACACTACGTCACCCAGCAGTCCTCTTTCCACGATCTGTGAATGCAGCTGCCTGCCTTTCTGTAAGGCGCTGGTGCTTGCACAGGCCTTTAGAAGGCAGGCGAAAGTAACTTGATCAGCCACAAGCAAGCCCTCTTGCTGCATTTGTTCATACAGGACAAGCGCCTGTTGGCCGCAACCATGATTCGCATACCCAGCAATCAGGGCCGTCCATGTCACCACATCCTTCGTGACCAAGCTGTCAAAAACCTGGCGTGCATCTTTAAGGTCGCCACATTTCGCATACATGTCCACCAGGCAGTTCCCAACAATCAAGTTAGGAGGAATCCTACTGTGCAACACATCACTGTGCACTTTCCTGCCAGATTCCAAATCCGCAGCAAATGCACAAGCTTGAAGGGCAGCTACAAAGACGTGTCCATCTGCCTTCACACCTGACCCACGCATATCATGGTACAGTTGTATGGCCTCGTTCGGCTTCCCGTGTTGAGCATATGCGGAGATCATGGAACCCCACATGAAAGCATCTGGTTTGCCTACCCTGGTGAACACATCCATAGCCTCCTGTACCCTACCTGCACATGCATACATGCGCAAGAGATGGTTCCCCAAGTATGCATTCGACTCATACCCAAGTTTGACGGTGAGATCATGAACTCGTCGTCCCAAAACCAAGTCCTTCTTAGCTGTGCACAGTTTTAGCACGGCATAAAACAGAGGCGGAGAAACGGGGCAGTCTGTCTGCGCCAGACATTCCAGGGCTCCAACGGCCTCAGCAAGCTTCCCCTGCTTACATAACGTGCTCACTGTTACAACCGTGACAACGCCCGATCCTACAGGCCTGCCAGGATCAGGATTATCCGTAGGGCTCAACTTGGACGGAGAGGCACCATGACCCATCTGCATATCCAAAGAAACTAGCTGCTCATCCACCCAAGCTGGCTTGAACATATTGTTTAACCAGAGAACCTCACCGCCGGACCCCTTACGCCGGAAGTCAGGAGAACGAGAGCTCTTCTTATCTCGCCTGTTGTCCCACCACATTGCAGGGTTCAGAAAAAGTTGTTGCCACAATAGCTCTTGCTCCTGCTCCTGGCGACGACAATCGCTGGAAAATCCGTCCCCACCTACAGATTCTCTTGGAAGTGGAACTGCTGGGCTCCTTACACTGTTGCACCTGGGAGCTTGGTTATTTGCCAGAGGTTGAATCCCTATGATGAGGTGAGCGGGAGCTCCTCGTAGAATCCCTGAACACAAACCAATTTGTTGGGTGCTTACCGGGTCCGGTTGCCATACTGTGGCCATCGTTCAGGACCGCTGAGGGAAAAATGAGTTGCAAGAAAAATAATGGCAGGATGCCTAGGTACTGTGCACGGGCACACCACCCTGAAGGTAGTCACTGCAGACGGTGTTTCATGAGCCGGAGGCTAGTTCTCCCTGCAAAGTAATGGCGCTCTTCTCCCGAGGTGGTGGGCCCCATCGCCTAGCCTTGCCTCGCATCATGACCCATCCCATGTCCATAGCACCCTGTCTAGGTGAATACACGTATGAGCGCATACTATACCATACACGGCAACCCGTAGCGGCGTGCGTCGTTCATGGCTCCGGTTTGTGGAATGGCCGGTTGGGGTTCATTTTAAGCGCGAAACGTGCCCTAATCAGTTCGCCAAACAGCCACATTTTAAACGGCCGCAAATCAGACACAATCCGCTTGGCAACGCGACGGGGCCTCCACCTCTTCTTGGGCGCATGGGATCGGACTCTTATCGGCAGACGTCCGCTTGGCAACGCGACGGGGCCTCCACCTCTTCTTGGAGCGCATGGGATCGGACTCTTATCGGCAGACGGAGCGTGACTCTGATAGCTCATGTTCCACGCTGACTGGCAGAAAATGGTGAAACATACAACTGAGAGGAGAACATCCAAGACTGTAGAGCAAAATTCCAAGGCTCAGTAACTTCAGGCAGTTGCCATGTTCGCACAACTTTCTAAGCTTAGCCTCGGAGCTATAGGCAGTTCTATGTGCTAAGGCCTAGGAACTATAGGCAGTTGTATGTTTGACCTACTGGAATTTCACTTTCTGATCTTGGGGCCGTTCTTCCTCTGCCGACTCCTCCGTTTCCCAAAAGGCTTTTCCGTTTAAGAGAATTGTCTGTATGAGCAGGATTGTGGTGTAGAATTGGTGTTTCATGCAACTGGTGAAGATGAAGATCAGCGCCCAACCCTTGGACCTGCCTTACTAATTGTCCCATCATGGCAGCAACATGATTTTCTAACTGTGGCCACTTCTCCACCATTCCCCTAATCTCTGCCCAACTCACGTCCATGGACTGGACACCCTGGTTCAGGCAAGGTACTTGGGGCCCTTCTTGGACAACATCCTGTTTGGGGCAGCGTAATTCATGCCCATCCTGGCAAACATTCACTGCAGGCTCCTCATAACTTGTTGTGTGCATGACCTGACTTGCCAAATTGAAATTATCAGTACCATGTTCCTTCAACATATCCATCAGTTTGTGCACAAGCATCTGTGTAGCTGTCATTCGATTTAACATCAGCAAAACCTTCACTTGATGTTTGCAAACAAAGCCATTCAATCCTTGTTTGCAGTTGCAAGCAGCCCACTGCCTTCCGCCATTTAGCACCTCGTACTCCACTGTTGACCCGTTAAGTGCCTTCTGACTTTTAACGTATGCTGAAGCATTATCCGTTGTCGGGAGTGTGACATCCACATTTGGAATTTGCAGTGCCTTAGTAATTGCATGGTGCACAAGTCTCTCCAACTTGGTGTTGTGAACAATATTCAGCAACTTGCATTGTGATTGGAACCAAAATGCCGATTGACTTCATCCACAAGGATATGAAGTAACCAATCTAAACGTCTACACAGTAAGCCGCTTCTTCGTAGCGACATCCGAATTTCAAGTGCTGGTGGTAGGCTTCTATGCTCATTGCGTCTTGGCCAGCATGTGGGACTTCCAGCTTTGATCCACATAGTCATAATCGCCCCATTGCCGCTTAAAATAAGTCACAAATTCGGCTCATATTGCGTATGTCGAGTAGAATCGTCAAGCTCCGCCACTTCTCCATACCGCAGCCTTGCTCCTCCATATACATAATTTTACCAAGTGTGCTCATCATCTCGCTCTCCCGACTTTATTTTTCACCTTCTTTATGAGTTGTCTCAACCAAGCACGCACATGCCACAAACACAAAACACCAACATGTTAGAGCCGAATACTTGTCGATAGCGTTAATCTCGGCAGCAATCGTCCACCAAGAAAGCATTGGGCTTCCACTGGATCGACTTCTCCAACATCGCTTTAAAGCCCCACCATGCACTAATATTGTCAAAGCTGTTGTCGAAATGATCCATGCCCGGTAGCGTTCATGTGGTCATCAAGACCAACACGTAAACAAGCGAAATTTCCATTTGTTAGTCCCGAACGTGGCATCCATAGAGACAATCGAGTTATGGCCCCACCTCAACATACATGAGTCTTTGAAATGGTGTCGAATACCGATTAAAGTGACACCGTCGATAGACTTAGAGCTGAAGGAAGAAAAGAAAATCTCATGCTTGTGTAAGTCCATCCATATTCTCACACTTTCCTCATCGATGATGCAATCTCCATGTCCTGCAATCAAGCTCTGTATGTTTCTTATATCCTTGGGCAATAAGAAATCATCCGGACCAAGTGGCATCTTGGGTTGTCCTTCTTCTGCGATACATCCTCCTCATGATCACACATAATTTGGTAATTGGTCAGCTGGCATAAGAGCTTGTGCTTTACCCATTCCCGCTTTGCCATAGATAAAACAGGAGCAAGAGAAACATTAGCAGGGGCATCAGTAGCTAACAAATCATGGCAGAAATCACCATTCATGTCTATGTGGTGCCATTCGTGAATTCGTATCTCTGCAATTCCTGGCCATTGCAATAATCTGCTGATGAAGAACTGGAATTTACAGCCCCTTTTCCTATTGCGGCCAGTCTTCATGCGTGACGGCCTGCTGCCTTTCCCCTTTTTTGGACGGTTTGTCACATCAATGAAAGGCTCCACACCTGTAAGACGAAAATCTTGTGGTCCGTAAGCACATTCATATTTAATATATGAGCTTGGTGAATTAGGCAGCACGATATCGGGTCCGTGGACCGTTTCAGACATTACGTCTTACAAGCGTTGTGGGGAGCAGAGAGTTCTCGCTTCCCGCAAGAAAATCGTCCACTCTATCCCGAAACGTAGGCTATTTTGACATTCGTAACCATCTTCCTGCATGCTTGAGGGCAACCATAAATCTTCTTCTTGAAATGCCCAACAATCGGAAGGCATGGCGGAGGCATGTATCCATACTCACAAAGTGCAGGGCGATTGTAGACATAACAGCCTTAGATCCTTGCTCACAAAGGGTGCCATTTCGACCATGAATGAAATTGCAATATGCGAAGAATGCAAAGTTACGAGGTAAAGATCCTTCAAGGAGCCTTGCGCCTTGCGAATGCTTGAGCCTGAGTGTTGGATGGCGTCACATCAGCGTGTGTCTCACCATCTTCGCAGACGTGAGCGTGGAGCATCGAAAGTAGAAATTACACGTCTTCAAGCTCTTCACCTCACCATTCTCGAAACAATTCCATTGGCAATGCGGGATGGACAAGCCTTCCATTGAACACATTGGTTCCACCAGTCTCCCTCTGCCGTCGCCAGCGAAAGTCCGATGCAATTCATGCTCACACCACGAAGAGATCGCGGCACATCGTGCGGCCAAGCCGTTGTGTCGTGATACACGTTCCCAATGTTGGGAACACGTTTGATTTTGGACAAACTGCGGATTGTGTCGATTCGCGGCCGATTAGGGCACGCCGCGCTTAAATGAACCCCAACCGGCCATTCCACAAACCGGAGCCATGAGCAGCCGCTACGGGTTGCCGTGTATGGTATAGTATGCGCTCATACGTATATTCACCTAGACAGGGTGCTATGGACATGGGATGGGTCATGGCGCGAGGCAAGGCTAGGCGATGGGGCCCACCACCTCGGGAGAAGAGCGCCATTACTTTGCAGGGAGAACTAGCCTCCGGCGTTTCATGACCAGTTGTAGAAGACACCAAAACAACACCATTGCAACAGTACCTATATGATGCAACCAGGTCGAACAATACCACAATTATATTATATCTATATTCATATGAAAGAAACGTGAAGACTTTAAAAATATGCAGAGATGGGAAGTCCCATAGAGGACAATGGAGAACAACCCTTTAGAGGGCCGGGCAAGTAGGACTAGGCCCCTTGAATGTCCACTATGAAGCTAACTACCCCTCTCAAGATGACATAGTGTGGAATAAGAAAGGGCATATTGACCACCGGAGCTGAAGATGCTACGTTCGCAGCTGTCAATGCCCTTTGCAGAGCAATGGATACTCATTGTTGGAAAGAATGCAGAGCAATGGGCATAACAATGGATACTCATTGTTGGAAAGAATGCAGAGCAATGGGCATAGCAATGGATACTCATTGTTGGAAAGAATGCAGAGCAATGGGCATAGCAATGGATACTCATTGTCGGAAAGAATGTCCTCAAGATTGCCAATGCCCTTTGCAGAGCAATGGATACTCATTGTTGGAAAGAATGCAAAGCAATGGGAATAGCAATGGATACTCATTGTCGGAAAGAATGCATAGCAATGGGCAGAGAAATGGATACTCATTGTCGGAAAGAATGCATAGCAATGGGCAGAGAAATGGATACTCATTGTTGGAAAGAGTGCAGAGCAATGGTTGGAAAGAATGCAGAGCAATGGGCATAGCAATGGATACTCATTGTCGGAAAGAATGCACAGCAATGGGTAGAGAAATGGATACTTATTGTTGGAAAGAGTGTAGAGCAATGGATACTCATTGGCGAAAAGAATGCAGAGCAATGGGCAGAGAAATTGACACTCATTGTCGGAAAGAATGCAAAGCAATGGGCAGAGCAATGGATACTCACTGTTGGAAAGAATGCACAGCAATGGGCAGAGAAATGGATACTCATTGTTGGAAAGAGTGCAGAGCAATGGATACTCATTGTCGGAAAGAATGCACAGCAATGGGCAGAGAAATGGATACTCATTGTTGGAAAGAGTGCAGAACAATGGATACTCGTTGTCGAAAAGAATGCAGAGCAATGGGCAGAGCAATGGATACTTATTGTCGGAAAGAATGCACACCACTGGGTAGAGCAATGGATACTCGTTGCCAGCTGCAAAGGGTACTCGTTGCCAGCTGCAAAGGATACTCGTTGCTTAAACTCTGCAAAGGATACTTGTTGCCAGAAAAAGGATACTCATTGCCGGAAGAAAGGCACCACACAGGAAAGAAAGGAATAGAGGAGACTTTAGTATGAAAAAGAGATGAAAAACCCATCTACCCACACAGGAAAGAGGGAGACCTACCTCATTCTTGCGGATTTGGTATACTTTAGCACAAACCTGACCTACCCCATTCTTGCGGATTTGGAATGCTTTAGCACAAACTTGATAAACCTCGAGAAGTCCTTGGATAGATATTCATATAGACTTATTAAAATACATAAAAATAGTGAGCCCATTTATATACCTACTCATAAGCCAAGTTATCTTGATGCGTGTCTCTACTATTACGTGTAAGCTTTTATAGGTCTCTAAAAACCTCATAGTTGATATTCCATATCTGATATTATAATAAATTATTTAAAAACTAAAAAGGATAAAAAATGATTTTACACGTGAGTCCCAGCATGGAACAAACCAGAGCAGCGAAACATGAGCTCGATATTATATTACATTATTTAATAAATAATAAAATTAACAAAAAAATGAATATACATATCAGCCCCCAACATGGAAACAAACCAAAGCAACGAAACATATGCTACGAACTACGGGCTACCAGACACAACGCAAGGTCACCGAGTCCTATCTAACAAGAGCCAACCAACAAGTACCTTCAGTCAGGGCAGGATGGGTGGGAATTCAAGTCTCCAGCTTAACATTGTCAACACAATGCTGAAGAGGAACCTTGAGGAGCTCACATTGTCAACACAATGCGGAAGAGGAACCTTGAAGAGGTCACATTGTCAATACATTGCCGAAGGGGAACCTTGAAGTGAGCTCCTACCTTAACATTGTCAACACTGCGCTGAAGAAGAACCTTTGAAGTGGTTTCCTAAGAGGAACCCACGACGAAGAACCTTGAAATGAGCCACCTGTGAATCGCAAGTCGGGTATCGATGGCCATTAATGCTAGCTCGTATCATGAGAGTGCCACATCGTCATCCGTTGGGACACAGGGATGGACAGAGAACCAGAAGCACAAGAACTTCCGCGCGGGTTTCGAGCGGATATCACAAGACAAGACAAGTTCTCAAGAGAGAGAGAACTCAAGGGCCAACAATGCCCCCCAACATGGCTGCCATGGGATTGAGCATTGCCCTGCCAAGTGCTTCAGAGTCTCAAGCTTTTGCTCACTCCAGGCGTCATTGACATCTCTAGCCTGAATGGCATCCTTCGGAAATGCCGGGATTGGCAATGTTCCCATCTTGCACTGGAATACATCGAGTGCCTGGAAGTTCTGGAACACTACGTGCAGCAAAGGTGGCCCGTTGAATTTTGAGTGCTCGCTCACAAGAAACTAAGGACCTTGGGCCCGCGTAACTGTAGGAGTAGACATCTCTAACCGAACTTGTGCTACTGCTGCTGCCGCTTTTGATCGTGGTGTTAGCGGAGATGGGGCGGATGGATGGCATCTTAGCCGCCGCCGGCTTGCGTTGATGAGCAAATGGGTCCTTGGATATGAAGATGGGCATTCCGCTTGCCTCCGTGCTAAAGGACGCTTGCCTCACTCCTGGAAGGGAGGACGCAATGTCATTTCGTATTAGGTACTATTCTCTCACAAACGGAAAGACTTGTCGAGATTTTATACAATTCTGGTGTGGCAAGAGGGAACTAGCGTGCAAAAAATGTGCAAAGTCAGGGGGGAACGGCGGGCTATGTACAGGCCTACTTTACAACATGACACGTCGTTGATCTGGAGATTGATGAAACAGACCACGGCTGAGGCCGGAAATCTCTCGAAGAGACAGGGGTTGAAGATTTCTGAAGCCAGTCTTCCATTTCTACGACTAAATATTTGGACATGGGTGTTCAGAGTTGCTTATCTCGTTTTTGGTGTCTCTTTTTCTGAGGGTGGTGTGGTCATGCACAGTAGGTACCTAAGCATGTTGCCACGGTCTAAATCGTTTGTTGGGCGCCTCCTCTTCTGAGAACGGTCCCTATAGGATGACCACAGTATGGCAACCGGACCCATTGTGGACCCAGCAAATTGGTGGGTTTACAGGGATTCTACGAGGAGCGCCTGCTCACCTCACCTTAAGGAGTCAGCCGCTGGGAAACAGTCAAACCTCCAGGTGCAGCAGTGTAAGCAACCCAGAAGTTCCACCTCGGGGAGAATGTTTGGGTGAGGAACGATTCTCCAGCGATGGCCTTCGCCAGGAGCAGGAGCTCTTGTGGCAACAGTTTTTTCTGGACCCTACCATGTGGTGGGACAACAGGCGAGATAGAAAGAGCTCCCGTTGGCCTGACTTCCGGCGTAAGGGGTCAGGCGAGGTCCTGTGGTTAAACAACATGTTCAAGCCTGATTGGGTGGATGAGCAGCTCGTTTCTTTGGATGTACAGATGGGTCATGGTGCCTCTCCTTCCAAGTGGAGCTCTTCGAAGAAGGCTGAGCCTGGCAGGCATGTAGGGTCGGAAATGGGCGTCACAAAGGCTGTAACCGTGAGCATGTTATGCAAGCAGGGGAAGCTTGGTGAGGCCGTTGAAGCCCTGGATTCTCTGGCGCAGAGTGACTGTCCTGTTTCTGTGTCTCTGTTTTATTCCGTCCTAAAACTGTGTACAGCGAAGAAGGATTTGGTTGTGGGGCGGCGAGTTCATGATTTAACTGTGAAACTTGGGTACGAGTCAAATACATACTTGGGGAACCATATCTTGCGCATGTATGCATGCGTAGGTAGGCTGCAGGAGGCCATGGATGTGTTCACCAGGGTAGGCAAACCAGATGCCTTCATGTGGTTTTCCATAATCTCCGCACATGCTAAACATGGGAAGCATTACGAGGCCATACAGCTATACGGTGAGATGTGTAGGTCAGGGGTGAAACCAGATGGTCACGTCTTTGTAGCTGCCCTTCAAGCTTGTGCATTAGCCACCGACCTGGAATCTGGCAGAAAAGTGCACTCTCATGTGTTGCACAGTGATATTCCTCCTGACTTATTTGTTGGTGCCTGCCTGGTGGACATGTATGCGAAATGTGGCGAAATGGAACATGCGCGTGAGGTATTTGACAGCTTGGCCACAAAAAATGTGGTGACATGGAATGCCCTGATTGCTGGCTATGCAAATCATGGGCTTGCTCAAGAGGCGCTTGTTCTGTATGAACAAATGGAGCAGGAGGGCGTGCTTGAGCCTGACCAGGTTACGTTTGCTGGCCTTCTGAAGGCCTGTGCAAGCATTCGTGCCTTATCGAAGGGCAGGCAACTGCACTTCCAGATTGTGGAACGAGGACAGCTAGATAACATAGTGTTGGGCACCTGCCTGGTGGACATGTATGCAAAATGTGGCGCACTGGAAGATGCACGCCTGGTTTTTGACAGATTGGCCAGAAAGGACGTGGTGGCATGGAATGCCCTGATTGGGGGGTATGCCCAGCAAGGGCTTGGGCATGAGGCACTTGTTTTGTATGGACAGATGGAGCAGGAGGGCCTGGCTGTGGCTGACCACATTACTTTTGCTTGCCTTCTGAAGGCCTGCACACTGGTGCCTTACAGGGGCAGGCAACTGCACTCAGATTGGAAAGAGGACTGCTGGATAACATACTGGTGGCATGCCTGGTGGACATGTATGCAAAATGTGGTGAACTGGAAGATGCACCAGGTTTTTGACAGCTTGCCACAAAGGATGTGGTGACATGGAATGCCTGATTGCTGGGTATGCAGCAAGGGCTTGGCCAGAGGCGCTTCTGTATGGACAAATGGAGCAGGAGGGCCTCATTTGGCTGACCATGTTACTTTTGCTTGCCTTCTGAAGGCCTGTGCAAGCACTGGTGCCTTACAGAAGGGCAGGCAGCTGCACTCACAGATTGTGGAAGAGGACAGCTAGATAACATACTGGTGGTCAATTGCCTGGTGCACATGTTTGCCAAATGTGGCGAACTGGAATGTGCACGCCAGATGTTTGACAGCTTGCCCACAAAGGATGTGGTGACATGGAATGCCGTGATTGCAGGGTACGCACAACAAGGGCTTGGCCAGGAGGCGCTTCTTCTGTATGGACAAATGGAGCAGGAGGGCCTCATGTTGGCTGACGATGTTACTTTTGCTTGCCTTCTGAATGCCTGTGCAAGCACTGGTGCCTTACAAAAGGGCAGGCAGCTGCACTCACAAATTATGGAAAGAGGACTGCTTGATAACATAGTGCTGGGCAACTGCCTTGTGGACATGTATGCAAAATGTGGTGAACTGAAAGATGCACACCAGGTTTTTGACGGCTTGATCAGAAAGGATGTGGTGACATGGAATGCCCTGATTGCTGGTTATGCACAGCAAGGGCTTGGCCAAGAGGCGCTTTTCTTGTATGATCAAATGGAGCACGAGGGCCTGGTTGTTGCTGACCAAGTTACTTTTGCTTGCCTTCTGAAGGCCTGTGCGAGCGCTGGTGCCTTACAAAAGGGCCGGCAGCTGCACTCACACATTGTGGAACGAGGACTGCTAGACAACATACTGGTTTCCAACTGCCTGGTGGACATGTATGCAAAATGTGGCGAGCTGAAAGAAGCTCGCCAGGTTTTTGATAGCTTGCCCACAAAGGATGTGGTGACATGGAATGCCTTGATAGCTGGTTGTGGTACTTGTGATGAAGGTCACCAGGCACTAGCTTGTTTTGAGATGATGTTAGCCGCTGGTATTCAGCCTGATGATGCTACTTTCACTTGCCTTCTAGCAGCATGCAGCCATGAGGGACTTGTGCATGAGGGTCGCAAGCACTTTGATTCCATGGCTCAACAGTATGGCATCAAACCTACTATTGAGCATTACAATTGCATGATTGATCTTCTTGGGCGTGCAGGCCAGTTGGATGAGGCAGAGAACATGCTCTTATCATGTGAGAGCCAAAGCAATACTGTGGGGTTGACGTCTTTGCTGAATGCCTGCAAGAGTCATGGGGATTTAGTGAGGGCGGCCCGGTGTTTTGAAAGTCTTGTTAGACTGGAGCCTCAGTGTGCATCTGGATATGTGCTCATGGCCAATGCCTATGCAGATGCAGGTAGGTGGACCGATGTAGAGAGGATTGAAACACAAAGGGTGGTAGCAGGAGCTAACAAGAAACCTGCGGTGGCGACCATTGAGGTGAAGACGCAGGTACATACATTTGTGGTGGGAGAAAGCAGAGATGATCTTGCACTGAAGGTAGAGAGCACGAATGCGCGTTTGAAAGAGGAAGGCGGCCATGTACCCCATACGAAGTTGGTGTTGAAGCCACTGGGTGAGAAGGAAAAGGAAGATGCGCTTTGTGGGCATGCTGAGAAGCTAGCTCTGGCGTTTGGTCTCTTGAACACTCCAAGTGGGACACCTCTGGTGGTAACGAAGAATCTACGCATGTGCAGTGACTGCCACAATTCCACGGAGATCATGTCAAGGGTTGAAAGGAGAGACATTGTTGTAAGGGATGGGTACCGTGTGCATCGATTCGCAGCTGGCTCTTGCAGTTGCAATGGGCGACCATGAGAATGAAGAAGAGCTAGCCAATGCTGAGAAGACTTCACCGATGCTCAAAGAGCTTTTCATTATAGTTCCAGCATTGACCCTTGTCTACCGAAAAAGGGGTCTACAAACCCTTTAGGTGCACTCCCATGGGGCGGACGTCCTTACACCTGATTTCACACATTTTCACAAACTTAGGTGGGTGCTTGATCTGCGCCCGCTTGTCTAATGGACATAAACACAACTCATTTAACCCCAGTCTGCCTGAGGTAATTTTCAGTGTATTTTTTTTGCTGTCATTATGTTTCCCTGTTTTCACATATTCCTTATGGCACCAAGAGAAAGGCATGGCTGCACCCAATTCTGTGACGTTTTTGTTTTGTCCCTTCCGCAGGCATGTTCAGGTGTGGGCGGCCTTGCTTTGGAGAAGGGGACGCAGCGTCATATGCAGACTACGGAAGAGGAGCTCAGTAGTTGTAGGTGGGAGCCTGAATATGTATGCAAAGTGTGGCAGTCTAGAGGATGCAAGGGACATGTTTGATGCACTTGGTCAAAAAAATGTGATGACGCGGAATGCCCCATGATAGCAGCATTTTGCTAGCAGGGCAGGGACGAGGAAGCCGTTCAACTTGGCATGTGCAACTTTGGGCAGCCGTGCTTTACAGATCCGGAGGTAGCTGCATGCACACATTGCAGAAAGTTACACCCAATTCTGTGACATTTGTGTGTCTCTTCGAGGCATGTTCGCATATGGGCACCCTGGTTTTGGAGAGGGAAAGCATCTTCATTCTCGAATCAAGGAATGAAAGCTTCAGGCCGGTGTGTTTGTTGGCAACAGCTTGGTACAACGGCCTGGTGAGCTACGACGACGGCTATAGGAGTACATGGAACTCTTCGGAAGTGAAATGGTGACCGAGGAGCAAGTCTCTTGTTGCAGGTGTGCATCATGACCGAGATGCATCATGTGGGGGCGAGGTTTTGTGATTCCCATATTTCTAACTAGAGTTGAGTGTTGACCTGTACGTGATGCTTGTGATCCTACTTTGCCTTGTTAGAGCGCTACATTGGGAGCGATCCTTGTCTGCCCTAGAGCTTGAATGATTGCACTGGGGCATGGTTTTGTGGCTCTATGTCTCCAGCTGCCTTCGAGTGACTTGCACCGGGGGACGAAGTTTTCAGCTGCCTTGGAGCTTGAGTGACTTGCACTGGGGGGCGAAGTTGCCTTGGAGCCGAGTGACTGGCACTGGGGGGCGAGGTTGCCTTGGAGCTCGAGTGACTTGCACTGGAGGGCAAAGTTTCGTGATTCCCATATTGGGAAATCACGAAACCTCGCCTATCACCAGCCATGATACGTGGCTTAGACGTATCTTAGAAACCTCGCCTATTGCTCCTACCACCAGCCATGTTGGTGGGCATTGTTGGCCATTGAGTTCTTGTCTTGAGAACTTGTTTTGTGATGGCATTCTTTTGAGTACTGCAGTGGAAATGCTTCCTTTGAAGCCCATTTCTCGGGGAAAGGAAGATTTTATTATAAAAAATAGATGGGAAAAATTCATCCACCCCAAAAACAAAAGGGAAAAACCCAACAAAGGGCACCATGCCCGGGGGACTAGCCCCATGATCACGCATTTCAAAACTATCGACCGCCCGAAGAGCTTCGTGGTCAGGGATGTGAAAAGGCCTACTTACCACCGGTGTCGAAGAAGCTGCATCTCCCACGCTCGCTGTCGTTCTATATATTGTGTTAGCCAACGCCCTCTACAGAGGGATGGAAACCCTCTGCTGGAAGAAAGCAACAATACAAGAAAGGGGGAGGCCAACCCCGTTCCTACGACTATGATAAGCCTTGGCGCAGGCCTTGACGAACCTAGAGAAATCCTTGCCCATGGCTCCGTGAGTCTCAATGGCAAGGGGACGGTGGCCGTGCATGGGAGAGTACTTGTGGACCTTAGCCGTGCATCCCTCCGCCCAACGGAGGGTTAAGAATAACATGTTCAGACACTCTCCGGGTGGGATCGGTTACCACCACATCGAATCAAACTGATCCGGGTCAAAATAGGTCTGCCCTAAGCGAAACCCTGTTGAGCAAGGTGTAAGGGCGCTTCCTAAATGGAAGGAACTCGCCTTCCCTAGCAATAGAGAACATGACGTCCCAAACGGCGTCATGTGTAGCGATACGCTGCCCACCCGCGGGACAGCGAGCCAAGTGCATCCCAAAGTCATCGAGAGGGCCCCCGCAGCTACAAGTTGAAACAAAGTAAGCTAGAGGATGGACCAAGCCAAGGCGAAAATGCATCGTGGTAGAAAAAGTTGCTGGTGCGATGCGGAATGCCTGAATACTAGGTCGAGCCCAAAGCCATGAACCTACCCCTTTTCCTGAGCAAGAGCGGAGACGGGCCCGAGTGGGCTTAGGAATGGAGGAATCCCGGAGGAGGGCCAATTGCGCCTGCTCGTACTGTTTCTCCAGGAGGGACGCCTGAAGCCCCCAGAGCCCAACCTCGGAAAGCGAGGAAAAAGACGGCATGGCAGCCCTCGCCTCGGAGGATAAAGAGTCCCTGGCTAATCTTAGTGAGGCCTACATAGAAAAAGTCCCCTCCTCAACGCCCGCGACAAAAGCCTCCAAGATAAGTGAATGCCGAATTAAGAAACGGGAGGACAAGACGGGCAGAGAGAGCCCAGCTCCCTGAGAAAATTGCTAGTGCGGAGGCCTTCGTGGCCAACAAACCAGTGCATTTCTCCCTTTATGAGGTTCGCGATATGATGCTCAAAGATGCATGTATCAAACCCTAACATTGGGCCGACCTTTTCATTAATTAAGTCAAATTTTAACATAATCCTTAACTAGCGACCGAACTGCTGTCTTAATCAGAATTAAAGGCTTTGGTATCAAACTACTGTTTTGATAAGAATGAAAGAAGTGAGGCGACTGGTATTGTGAGATGTCATTCTCATTTAAGGGCGAAGCTCAGACAGCCCTTCACTCGTACATCATTGAAATTCAATAACGCCTAACAATGCTGGCCAAGCTTTCTTAAAGCCCTTTCATTAATTTTGTAAAACACACTTGTAATACATAAGCTTGTAATCCCTTGTGATGATACAAATGGGCTGCTAGCAAGAGCTCCTCGCTCTAATTTTCCAGCCACATGGAGTACAAGGAAGAAGGGGTGCATGAGAATGGAGCTACCTAGCGTGCAACTATAGCCCACACATGTGCCTATCTGACAAGACTACTAACCAACCAAGGGCTCCTTCTAACGAGCTCATGGGCAAGCGGATAGGAGGCACTGGGGGTGAGACAATTACACACGCTGGTAGGACGTGACGAGGAGCATCCACAATCAGATGGTAGGACAACTTCCACTTACACCAACGTGAGGAAGAGGAGCTTGGTTGACTCCGCAAGGATCTGATTCATTAGAATCTTCAAAGTCTTCAATATCACATCTATGAACAAGGTCTTTTCAATATTTGATGCTAATTAGTCTTCAAAGTCTTCAATATCAGATCCATAAATAATATCTTTCCAATATTTGATGGCTCGTAATCGAGATCCCTGAGGATTTGATTCATCAGAGTCTGAATCAAGTTCATCTTGCACAGGAGGAGCTCGCTCATTGTGGACTGTCTTGTTCTTGAATCCTTGAGGTTGATTACTACTATTTGCAGCTCTTCCTTGCATCTCAAATCTCGTCGACCCATTGTTCACCTTGTATATAGTTGTGGCAGTTGGAGTTTCAATCTGCGGTGGAATTCTTGTTGCTGCATGTTCAGTTGAAACAGCTGTATTTGCTACAAATCCAATTATTTTAATTTGTTCTTTTACAAGAGTTTTCTTGTTTTTTGATCCTTTCGGACGACCTAGAGTTCAGAAAAATAAGTTATGTTAACAACATCAACAAGCAAACTTCAAAAAACTTAAAGTATGAATATTAGACAACATCAAACTTAAAGTATGCATATGGGATAACATTAACTAACAAATGTCAAACTTAAAGTATGCATATGAGACAACATCAACTAGCAAAATTCAAACTTAAATTATGCATATAGACAACATCAACTAATAAACTAAGTGCGACATAAAGCCTTTTCGTCAATATTATATAAATATAAATGGCTCCACTACTATCTTGGATCATCTATGAGATGTCCCCTCATACATGGAGTGTTTCAACACTTTCAATAGTAACAATCTATGACACCTCAATCCTCATGATTATTCCTTTAAAAAACACCTCTCATCATAATACACATAACAAAGCAAAATTTCAAGTCTCAAGGCAACTATGTGATGATTTAACCACTTTGTAGGAATGAGTTATAAACTCAGTACACTAATTTACCATAAGTAGAAATGTCAAAATATCATATTTACCCATTTATACGAAGTTTTGAATCACCAAACTCGTTACGCGGGACTCACACAAGTTGCGCTATAATAAATTGCGTTATAATTGTTCGAGAGCTTCTTATCCTAGCTTGTTACTGAATTTGTCCCAAACAATTCAATTATTAAAAAAAGGCATACATATATAGATAGTTATTTAAATCTCAAAAAACAACAAGATTACGAGAAAGTAAAAATAATAAAAAAATGATTAAAAATTACAATTAATAAACTGAAGTATGATATATAAAGGGATTACCTATGTTTTGGTCATTGCTGTGGGTGTTCCATTACTATGAGGCCTTTTCTCATTTCTTGTAGAAGATAAAAAACCATCCGACCTGGGTAGTTTACGTAAGTGTCTACTATATATATAGGTGATGTGCGTGAATCCATGTGCACCCCTTGTCTCTATTTATTTAGATGTTCGCAATATAGCATATACTTATTTAAGTGTGCCACACCTTGTCTCTATTTATTTAGATTGTTCCCAATATAGTATATACTTATTTGAGTGCACACCTTGTCTCTATTTATTTAGCTTGTTCCAATATAATATGTACTTATTTGAGCGCAGACCTTGTCTCTACATTATTAAGAGGCCTTTTCTCATTTTTTTTAGAAGATAAAAACCATTCATCTTGGGTAGCTCACGTGTGTGTGCACTATATATGGGTGATGTGCATGAATCCATGTACATACCTTGTATCTATTTATTTAACTTATTCTAATATAATAAATATTTATTTAAGTACATACCTTCCTTAAACCCTAAGTTAAACCGAACCACCACCACTTACAACTTACTAAACTAGATCTAGGGCTGCGAGCCTCTCATGCAAGGCTTCTTACATTCGCCCTTTAATTTTAAGGCGCTTTACAATAATTCGATAAAATTACGGACGTGTGATTTCTTTTCCTGGTTTTCTGCGACATTTACGAGCACACCCGCTAGCCTACATACCCCCACAAGGCTTCTTACTGATAGGGCTTCTGCTTCCTCTGCATACCGCTGGCGCCGCTGCTTCCGCCGGCTTGCGTCTCGTCGCCATGGGTATCGACTTGGTCGCCGGTGGGCGCAACAAGAAGACGAAGCGCACAGCTCCGAAGAGTGACAATCCGTATCTCAAGCTTCTCGTGAAGGTGAGCATGGGGTGTTAGGGTTTCAGGCGTTCTCTCGATACTTCGACGGTGATGGCTGAGTCCAATTTTCGGGGGATCTGCTGCTGCAGCTGTACAGGTTTTTGGTGAGGCGGACTGAAAGTCCCTTCAACAAAGTCATTCTGAAGCGTTTGTTTATGAGTCGAACGAACAGGCCTCCGATTTCTCTTTCTCGACTTGTGAGGTACACCAAGGGCAAGGTTAGGGCACTTTTCAGAACCTCCAATCTCTGGCTATGGATGTCTGTGAGTAAGGAGTAACGGAAGCTTTTGTGGAGTTCAGGAGGATAAGATCGCCGTGGTAGTCGGGACTGTGACGGACGATATCAGATTGTATGAGCTGCCTGCTCTGCGGGTTGCTGCCCTGCGCTTCACTGAAACAGCCCGAGCACGTATCCTGAAGGCTGGTGGCGAGGTGTTAACTTTCGATCAGCTCGCGTTGAAGGCTCCAACAGGCTCCAACACTGTAAGTCCATCATGGGAACCTAGTAAATCTTTTGAACTTGCTGGTATGCAACTGACTCATTGAATGCCCATATTGGCCCAGCTTTTGTTGAGGGGACCTAAGAATGCACGCGAAGCAGTGAAGCACTTTGGAAGGGCACCTGGCGTACCTCACAGCCACACAAAGCCCTATGTCAGGTCCAAGGGCAGGAAGTTTGAGAAGGCTCGTGGACGCCGTAACAGCAGAGGCTTCAAGGTGTAGGCTCATTTGGGAGACAGGACCCGCCTCTAGGGGAATTTTGTTAGTTGAGTTACGGGAATGCTGTGTTAACCAGCTTCGTACTTGAAAGGCTTTGGCTGAAGTGCTTGCTGCTGGTGTAAAAATTGGGTTGCCTCCTCGGCTGCACAAGTTTTGTGTACCCTGTTTGGGCCGCGTTTACAGATCTGTAACATGTCGGTTTGTGGTGAGATACTGATGCTGATGAAACGTTGGTGCAAGAGTACGGATGCCATTCTTGTTGGGTTCGCTTTGAAGAGGTGGATCTGTGATCAAACTGATTGATCTTGTGGCAAGCTTTTATTTCCATCCATCAAGTGCAGCTTTGCTGGTAGCAAATCTGGATCATACAAGGTTGTGGAAGACGCTTGGCTGGAGCTGGGGACTCATTTTTCATGAGCAGCAAGGGACACCCTGGAGTGCATGCTCCTTATGCTTGCTTGCAGGAGGCGTGGTAGGGGCCAGGTGGCCATGTGTTGTAACAGCAATTCAGCAGGCTTTTTCAAGGACAGCCGCCTCCAGAACTGGGCAGCAGGCGCATGGTGAATGAGAATGGAATTAGTCAAGGGCAGGGATGGAAGGGTACAAGGCTGGAAGAATCAGACATGGCTGCCTACAATTTCCTCTTCACTCTGGGGACGCTGCTTATCCCCAACAGCAAGTCTGTGAACCAGGCCACCTTGAGCTGTCCTCCAGCTCTACCCCGGCTGCTTCCAACATGCCCTTATGCTATTTGAGGTGCCAAGTCTCAGATTCGAGACCTCAGGCATGGCACATCAGACACAAGCTCTCGTGGCATACTTTTTTGCATAGAGAGCCGAGCCGCCCTTTGCTCGAACGAGGAGAAACACCAGACGGAGGATTAGATCAGACTAATAAATTGAACCATGATTGAGGGCCCGTCCTGGGGCTTAGGGTCCTGCTGCCAGCCATGGCGCAGCTAAGCGTGTCTGGTGGACGGATTTCAGAGAGCGGGAGGGTGGCTGGCCTGCACGAGGCGAAGACGGAAGTCTGATGCCCTGGGGTAACACGCACGACAAAAAGATACCACTGTCCACACGACAAGAGGAAACTGAAGAGGTTCGCTATTACCACGAAAAGCAGTTTATGTAACATAACTCACTTCGCAAGAAAAACCTGACCGGAACTGGTAAATGCGTGGCCACTTGAACACTCAACGCACACACCAACACACAAGCTTCTCCTCATGTCGTCCTTGGGGAGCTCACGACTGTTGCAAGTGGCATGCATGTTGCGCGTTTCGAAACCTCTTGCGCCCTGATTCATTCTGAAGCTGCTGCGAGCTCGTAGGTTTCTGCTCCGCCCGCGCCTTTGCTGGCTGCGAAATTTCCACCTCAAAGCCTTCTGAATGTGTGCAGATTGCTGGTGAGATGTAATTGAAGAAGAGGTAATCCTCCTCCTGTCCTTTGGATCCTCGGAAGGTCTACTCCCATCGCCACGCTGCACGGCTTCCTCATTCCTCTCGACGATCTCACCAGGGAATTGGTACGTGTGAAACCTGGTCCAGCAAAGTGAGGACCTGGAATGACGGGACTTGCTTGTTTTCGTCGTTGTAGTCGCTCAGTTGGGGTTTGGTTAATTCAGCCTCGTGAGGATACCCGGGGCGTATTGTTGCTCAGGGAATATTTGTGCAGCTACGAGTAAGTGATGTTATGGGGAATATGGCGCTCTATGTCGTTTCTTTGGAAGTGACTTCCGTGGTTATGTGACGTTGTTTTCCCCTTGCCAGTAGAGTGTGGATGAAGTATAACTCAACAAGTCAGAATGGGTCAAAGCTCGCCCGAGACGCCGGCTGGTGCTTTGGATTCGACTGTTAAGCTCCTGTACTGTGCCAGTCAGGGGGACAAAGAGGGTCTGAAGGGCGTTTTAGCGGACGGAGCTTCTGTTAACGCAGCAGACTATGACGGCAGAACAGCATTGCATCTTGCTGCTTGTGTGGGGAATGTACCTGTGGTTGAATTGTTACTGCAACATAAGGCGTTTATCAACCCAATTGATCGGTGGGGCCGGACGGTGAGATGCGGTTGTGGATGTGATCCTCTGTCGGTTTGCCCTGCCAAGACGTTATTTTGTCGCTGTCAGTGAATCGATTGAACTTGGAATATAATATAATATGTGATATAATCAACTCAAAGAAATTCTTCATGCTGCAGCCTCTAGAAGATGCACAGCGATACGGCTTCACGGAAGTTTGCAAGCTGTTGGAAGACAATGGAGGATCTGTTTGTTCTTCTGCTTTCTCTCCTTGCTGAAATTTTTACAATTTTTTACAGTTTTCAAGTGCTATATATCTGAAATTGGCAGTATCTCATGTTAGACTTCGCATGATGTTAAGAAAGAGTAATTAGAAAAGCTCTTCTTGTCTGACAGGTCAACTCTACGGGTTACGAGCCTCCAGGTGCTACGGGAGCTGAATGGGAAATTGACTATTCTGAACTTGATTTCTCAAACAGTCGCTGCATTGGCAAGGTGAAAAGGACTTCGACACTGTACTGACATCTTGTCTGAGGTTATCGTAGCCACCAGTCAGAGGGTAGATAGGACATAAGTATCAATATCGGGGAAAAAAAGCTCACACCGTAAATTGGAGTTCTGAAATGGTGAAGTTGTCTTACCTTCTTACAAAAGACTGCGGTGTGACCATCAATAGGGTGCTTTTGGAGAAATACATCTGGTTAACTGGCGAGGTACTAGAGTGGCGGCGAAGACTATTTTGAGCTCGTTGAATTCAGATCCTAAAGTCCGGTGATTTTCCCATTTGTTGTGCCCACAAGCTCGTGATATGCATTTTAGATTTGAGGCTCAGAAGAAGGTTATGCTTCTTGGAAGTCGTCCATTGCTGGGTATGCGATATGCGTTTGATCTGACACATTTGCTGCTTACCTGCTGTTCATCCTACCCTTGTTCATGTAGTGCAGGAAAGAATTTATTGAGGAGCTGGGTCTGCTCCAAAAACTTCGACACCCAAATATTGTTCAGTTTTTGGGTGCTGTGACTAAGAGCGATCCGCTTGTCATTGTGACCGAGTACTTGCCCAGGGTTGTGTGACGATTCTCCCCTTGTTTTGTTCTATAGGTTTGTGTTTAAACGCTCATGTTTGCCAATAATCTTTCTTACTCTGAATTAGCAGGGTGATCTCCATAGGATTCTGCAAAAGGAGGGTCGGTTGAGCGCAGCCCAAGCCATCCGTTTTGCCCTTGATATTGCCCGGTAGACTCATGTGCTTCTCAGGTTAATTTCAGAGGGAAGGACGTCTTGGGTTTATTGCGTCACAGTAACGTTGAGTGCAAAAGCTGTGCAAAGCTTTCATTGACCTCCCTTCTTTCGGTTTTGCAGGGGCATGAATTATCTTCATGAACATAAGCCCAAGCCAGTATTGCATCGTGATTTGAAGCCCAGGTATGCCCCTACACACTCAGTAACTGTCATGATGTAGGCTTTGGTAGCCCAGCTCATGCAGTTCTTGTCGCTAGTGACTATGTTAACGTTGACTTACTTTGTGAACTATATAAGTGAATTTGATTGTGTTTTGTTCTTGGAACCAGAAATTTGCTACAGGACGAAGCAGGTCATCTTAAGGTCGCAGATTTTGGGTTGGGGAAACTGGTGGAGGCTAAATCAAATGTTCATGAAGTGTATAGAATGACTGGAGAGACTGGATCATGTGCGTTTCTTGTTGTCCGATTCCTTTTTGTGTATAATGTCATTGGTTGTGTGCCACTTCTACTGATGTAAAATTCTCAACGCGGACAGCTTGGCTGTGAGGGGATACTCTGCTTGTTTGCTGGTCTACAGGGTCTGTGACTCCGTCAGTAGGTTGTTAGCATTTGGACATGTTTTTTATTATAATTGGTCCATATGGTGAGGCCTAAGGCTGATTATGTGTGGCTTGAGTTCCTCCTAGTGTGCATGTGATGTCAAGTACTTTCTTGACTGAAGATATGGTCGGCTCACGTGATTATCAGTGCGCTGGTTCATGAGTTCAGAAAAGTGACACCACATCTGGACTGTAAAACGAATTAGCACTGATGACATCTGCGGACTGGCAGATCGATATATGGCTCCGGAGGTTTTCAAGCATGAGGAATATGACAAAAGCGTTGATGTGTTTTCATTTGCAATCATTGTGCACGAGGTATTGCTCAAAGTTCCATTGTGAGTTTCAGGGCTTACCCTGGTCTATTCGCTGAGAAATTGAAGGTGTGTTTTATCTTGGCAGATGTTCGAGGGGACTTCATCTTATTCTCCTCAGTTATCCCATCAATTAGCGAGGGCCAGGGCGCTTGACAACGTGAGGCCAGCTTTCACAGTTAACAACTATCCAGAGAAGATGAAAGAGTGAGATCTTCCTTCTCTCATCTTAGGGTGCTGGTTACACAAGAACAGTCTGTCATGTATGGGGAACGTGATTTCTTTTCCTGGTCCGAACCTTTTAACATGTAACCATAACTTTCTGCTTCTTTTTTGTTTGAACCCAAACCATGTCGCAGGCTTTTGCAGGAGTGCTGGCATCAAGATCCTAAGCAGCGGCCTACGTTTTTGGATATAATTTTGTCCATGGAAGAGATTGAGAAGTCATTGAATAGCTTCAGTCTCCAAAGGTGTACGTGTCTTGTTGTGTAGATGGTAATGCAGGTATAGTGGGGTTCTGGTTCCAAAAGTTTGCCGCACTTGTGTCATGACAAGGGTGGACCAGACCCAGCAGTTTAGCGAAACCTTCTTTTAGGATTTAACACACGCACGTTTCTACTCAGTTTGCGTCCTAGTTTTTGGGCCTGTAGCAGTTCAGCTGGAGGATGTAAATAGTGGTAGGGAGGTAGTGGAGGGGTTAGGGAGACCATCCAGCGCAGGTTCGGAATGTCGCTTGAGGGTCGTTAATCAGTGCGGGTAGGTTGGTTCATCGGATTCTGCATAAACTGGCTCACATATTTGGATTGGCTCGCATAGTTACGAATGTGGATACCTGTATGGCAGTGATCCTCATGACATCACAGCCTCAGTGCTCGCAAACAGCCAAAGCACGACTTGGCGACTTTCGTCGCAATCACTCCTATTACCCCAAACACAGGGATGCTGTGTGCTGCCCGCTGATGCCAGAGGAAAGAGACTTCATAGTACTTACAGCACAGAGAACGGTTTCCTTAGTATCCCTATGATACAACTGGAATGGAAAGTGAACAATGCTTGACATCGTCTGATATTTTGCTTAGAATTGAAGAAAAAGGTTGAGGATTTATCCTTCCCCGTTTAAGGTTAAAGCTGGTGTCCAGATGAAGAAGGGACAATGTGGAGGTTTAGGGTGGTGGTCCCACGCCGCAACCATCTCGCGGCATTTGCCGAGCATGGCAGCCTAGGCGTTGTCGGCGAGGGGGAGAGATGGCGCAGCCTGGGTTCCTGTTCACGCCTCTGTGCTTCGCTGCAGCTCAACCATGCACTCCGAACAGTGATGCAGCTGGAGTGATGGTGGAAGAGGGAGATCCTGAGCTCAACAGAAATATGGACCTAACAAGAAAGCGCGCATTGGTAACTCCCCGCTGCTCCGCGCGCATCGGTAACATGGATGTCGCTGGTGTGAGACCTACAGACTGTGAGAGCTTCTTTCAGTTGTGAGCATATAGAAATTCAGATCGTAAGATTGTGTGTGCCAAGAGTGCAGATAGGTAGGTAGTGTGTGTCAAGAGTGAAGATCGGCAAGTAGTGTGTGGCAAGAGTGAATCAGATTGCAAGCTGGTTCAAAGCAATGTCCTGAGATTTCCCCTCGTCTTCATAGAATTGGAGGAAGATTCTGGAAGATTGAATACTTCGGCAGTCTAGCTTTCTCCTAGCTTGCTAGGACCAGCCATCGGGATCAGCGTCTTCGAAAGTAGAGCCCGCACCGATCTGATCATACCACACCTCGCGCGAGCCCTGGGACCCGACCATGTGGCCGCTGTCGTGCCAGCCATTGGCGTAGAGGCCGGTGCGGAACTGGAAAGGGCGGCCATCATCTTGAACCGTGGTGGCCAGGTTGTAGTTCTCCGTCACCAATTTGCCATCGAACCAGAGCTTGAAGAAGCCCGTGTTGTCGCTCTTCCAGGAGGCTTGAATCACGATCTTGTGCCACTTCCCGGCCGAGACAGTGGCCAGATTAGGGAAGTCGGTGACGGAGGCCTCGCACGGCGGGCCGGACTTGACGCGGGAGTAGAGCTGGTCGCCGCGCAACCACACCATGGTGCTCGGGATGTATTTGCTGCACGGGTAATCGTTGAAGTTGGCGATGAATTGCGCGATGTTGTAGGACTGATCGTCGAACTCCCACGCCTCCTGCAAATGGAACGCGAATCCGTAGAACCCCGTCTGCCCGCGCTCGTACACGTTGAACTTCGCCGCCTCGGAGTGGTAGCGGCCGGTGTAGGACGGGTCGTAGATCTGCGTGCATTTGATGGAAGTGGAGCCCTTGTACACCACGTTGGTTCTTTCCGTCACCGTCCCCTCATGCTCTTGGATGATGTTGTCCCACCCGGACAGAGTGCCCGTGTTGTGGAACAAAACCTTGGCCTGGATCGAAGTCAGGCCCCGGCATATCATTACTGCCATTGCCAGCAGCTGCAGCACTTCCAGCTTGAGCACGCTCTCCATCATCTCCACTGAAAGCTGCACTTGTGATTGCGAGAAGGAGAGCTTTGAATTCACGCTGGCTTGGCTTGGCTTGGATTGGATTGTGAGATTGTGCTGCGTTTGCGGTATTCAGCCATTCTCCCTTAAAAGGACGCAGAGCTACAAGTGGTCGTCATTCAAGTCTTCCGGTCTTCAGCAGGTCTTCCCTTGTCGATTCAGAACAGACTTGACAGGCCGCAGTGTCGTGTTCTGTTACTCGGAGTGGTACCCACCATACACGTGACTGATCTCAAGTGACCTCTTTTCCTTGTCACACACGGACGTTTTCACCACTTTTATAAAACAAGGAAAAGAGGTCACTTGAAACAACATGAAAATTGACGTTAAGGTAGACTTGTATGGTTCATGTGGTCTCTCCTATGCAATTGGGACATGTTTGATTATAATTATCTAGCCAACGCATAATGCATGTCATGTGAAAATGGTGAAGATACACATTCATTTTGGTGATCTCTTTTTTGTTTTTTCAAGAGAATTCGAAGACTTTATATAGATATTTCGAAGTATAATCGAAGTCCCACACGGGAGTTTTTTTCATATGAAGTAACCCCGTAAGACACTAACACTTGGTGGCCAAGTCCCACACGGGAGTTTTTTTCATATGAAGTAACCCTGTAAGACACTAACACTTGGTGGCCAAGTCCCACACGGGAGTTTTTTTCATATGAAGTAACCCTGTAAGACACTAACAGTTGGTGGCCCCGCATACTACGGAGACGAGGGCACCCTTTATAAGCGGTGGCCCCACAAGGCCATGGAAATGGAGAATGAGTGGCACCCCATTCGAGCATTCATACATCCCAAGGATGCTTGACTGCGGAGTCCTTCATGCACTAATCTATCCAAAGGACGATTGATTGGAGTTTCAAAGAACCCATGTTTGGATGTCACTCCTGAGGTAGCTTGGAGGTGATTGATTGTGGAGTTGCAAAGAACCCATGTTTGGATGTCACTCCTGAGACAGCTTGGTGACGATTGATTGTGGAGTTGCAAAGAACCCATGTTTGGATGTCACTCCTGAGACAGCTTGGTGACGATTGATTGTGGAGTTGCAAAGAACCCATGTTTGGATGTCCCTGCTGAGGCAGCTTGGTTCCGTCTTCAGGAAAAAGAGCACACATTCATTTTGGTGACCTCTTCATTTTTTTCAATTACATTAAGACAGATGCTTCAAATAATAGAATCATCATGGCCTTAGCCATCATATATTGTTGTTATATTTATTTGTCCAATAAACTTATCACTTTTGATGTTATCACACATGCCCATGACATCATATTTAGTTGTCATGGAATTGAAGAGAACATTACAGTTGTAGCGTTGGTTTGTGTACCTAGTAAAATTGCCATGTGGTTGTATGATAGTTGTGTAGTGGGTGCGTAGTGTGTGCGTAGTGTACTTATCCTTATAAGCCCTTACTTATATTACCTTGTCAACCTATATTTAAGAGGTTGTAGGTAAGGAGTGATAAGGGGTACGTAGGTTATAGGTAAGATTGAAACCCTCTGACATGCTAACATTTATCAGCGCTGATCACACTAATCGGGAGGCGGAACATATCACATCTATCTTCAATTCGAACAGCCGCGCATGCTCCTTAATACCTATCCACTTTCTAGAAAAGATCAGCGACACTAATTTTCTTTTAATCGAAATTGAGCACCGTTATTTGTGCTCAACACCCCATTTGAGCGTTTCGCAATCGGTTGGCTTCTCTTGAACAGATGGTCCAGGCAGGTCTCTCAATCAGTCAGATTGTATGCGCGGATGCATATCGTGGAGGAAAGGGCTAGTGAAATCCTTGGTAGGAGAAGCTCAATTTATTTTGTTGTTGCACCTCAACCTCTTGGGGGTTAATGATCCCCCTGCTCCTTCTTATCCCGGTGGCAACACAATATCGGAAGTTGTTTCTGAGACAGCGGACCATGCTCGCTGCGCTTTAAACTTGAGAATTTATGGTCTTGGTAATGGCATTGTTGCACCATTTGTCGCTGCAAAGGAGTTTCTTAATAAGCTAGAGGCCGATGTGGTCGTTCCTCGTGCCTTCTGGCTTCGAAGGTATCCTGATAGAGAGCACATATTGATTATGACTTTTCACTCTATGGGTGATCGCCTCCAGGTTATGAAGGCTAGTCTGTTACGAACAACTCAGTTATATATTAATGAGGATCTTCTACCATTGCAATGGAAGACTAAGAAGGAGAAGTTACGCGCTTTCAGAGAGCTGCTCGTGCTGCACGTCAAGTGGATTTCTTTTGTGGGGATGAATTGGTGGTGTTTAGCCCTAATTCACGCATTTTCATTCACATTGTTCATTAATTGAAGATTATTTGTTTTGTTTGAATTTTACCTTTACATTTGTCCAGACTATTTTACAAGTTTTTATTCAGGTGAAAAAACGTTGGGAAGAGCCCATCCATGAGGGGACAACAAAAGGGGACCCGGCGGTCGAGGTGGAGAGGAGCAACTGAGCTCCCTACCTAAAGTCACCTACTACACCCACAATGTCATATGCAGGAAGAATAAACGGCTAGCAAACCATGGAGGTAGAGGAAGATGCATCACCTACTGTCGCCGCCTTGGAGAGGATCGCCGTTGAGAGCGCCCGTTGAAGGGCAATTGGACTATTTTACCGTAATCTATATGTAGTTGCCATGTTTTAGTCCCATGATAGAAATCCATCCTTAATGAACTTATAAAATTTTTCTTTCTTGTATTTTGTTGCTCCGCTTCCCTCAGTTCCTACGCGAAGGTGTTTGTGGCTGTGGGAGGAGGATATGGGTGCAACGGACATGTACCATATGTGACCAGACGACGTTTAGTATGTTTGGCGTGAACGGTGCCTTAGCTGCACAAGCCCAAAGGTTTAGCAGTGCGTGCAAAATTCAGGAGGAGTTGGGAGTTAGGACAACGGCGAGCGCAAGGCAGACGGCTTCTACGGCACCGGTGATGGGTAGACCTTTTCGCATCCCCGATTTTGATATCCTTAGTGCAATAGGCAATTACAAAGATTGGCGACAATGGGTTAGTCCTCATGGTATAGTGCCTTCGTAAGGGTTGTTCCCTTCTCTTGGGTTTGATGTTTTCATCTGTTTTTCATAATAAAGTCTTCTGTTCTCCGTCAAGCTCTTGGCCCAAAACTATGTATGATGTTCTCGGTAAGCATCTTCAGCTTGTCCAGCTGCAGCATGCACATCTCCCATAAGCACATGGGCAGCAGCATTTCCTGGATCCATGGCACTGCAAATTTAAAATAGCCTGAAAAGTCTTGGCTATGTGACGAGGCTGTAGAGACTCGACAAGTTCCTGGAACCAATCGTCGGGGCCACAGTGGTGAGGAACACAGGCCGTCGAATGTGCACTGCGGCTTCCAGGTTCCCATTTGGCATGCATGGAGGAGTTAATTTTGTGTTTCTGAAGTCACCTACAAGGACTGCACCTGGGATGTGCAAGCAAGCCTTGTTTTGTTGTACGTGATACGTGATGTTTCCACCGACTTATTTCTTGGCGGATGCGGTACGCCAAGAAAACCTCGGATGGTGGCGGTGCATGCCCTCATCGTCTTAAGTGGACTCAGCCCTACTCCTTCTTGGGGAATCGCCTGATCTGCTTCTATGTTTGCTGTGGACGTTTGGTGGAAGCAACAAGAGTTTTCACACAGTTGCCAGGTTCAGCGAGGGATAACTTCGAGTGGGCTGCTATCATCTCCGCACATGGCAATCACGGCTGGCCTCAGCAGGCTGTCCAGTTCTATGATCAAATGCATAGATTATCGAATGGAAGACCTGACTATACTGTGTTTGTGGCTGCACTCAAGGCATGATTGTCGATGCCACGGCCTTGTCAATGGCGAGCTAATTCGAATTCATGCCCACGTAAAGAGAACATGGGTGTGCATCACGGGCTTTGGGTTACCTGGCGGTCAACATGTATGCCAAGTGTGGGAGGCTGCAGAATGCGCTCACAGTATTTGCCAGGTTGCCTACAAGAGATGCAGTAACATGGAATGCCATGATCGCAGGCTACATCCAGCACGGATGCATCCTCAAGGCGTGTTCCAGCATGGCAGCAAAGGAGCAGGGCCAGCTGATTATCAAAAGCGGCCTGGAGCTAGATGAGTTTGTTGGAAGCAGCCTTATTGACATGTATGCCAAATGTGGGAACCTGGAAGCCGCACGTCACGTATTCGACGGCTTAGCCACCAGGGGCCTGGTCACCTGGACGGCATTGATGGCTGGAGTGCCATGATTGTTGGCTATGCTCATCATGATGGAGGCCTGGAGGTACCGGAGCTTTTTAGGCAAATTTAAATGCAACAGGAGGGCATTGAGACAGACAATATTATGCTCCTTTAACGTTCTCAGAGCGTGTTCAGGAGTGGCAGCGTTGGACCTAGGCAAACTCATTCATGCTCACATCAGGGAAGTTGGTTCATGTCAAATGTGGTAGTCTAGATGAAGCTCGGGCTTTCTTTGACAGGTGTCGGCAAGAGATATGGTAACATGGACTTCCTTGATTGCTGGATATGCCAATGAGGGCAATGGTCAAGAGGCCCTGAGGCTCTATCAGGAGATCAAACAAATGGGACTGCAGCCGAACGAGGTGACCCTTGTCAGCCTTCTCAAGGCATGTTCCACCATGACAGCTCTCCATCAGGGTACGCTGGTGCACGCCAGAATCATCCTGGATGGTTTTTAGCTCGTAAATGATCTCGTGTCCTGGTATGGAGCATTAAGACAGAAGTGTTTTAAAGCTATTTTGGAGATGGATCCAGGAAATGCTACACCCCACGTGCTCATTGGAGATGTGTATGCTGTATCTGGAAGGTGGGAAGATAGAGCGGCCATCCGAAAGCAGATGCAGGGCCTTTGTGCCAAGAAGGAGCCTGGTCGCACCTGGATGGAGTTGGATAGCAAGGTGCAAATATTCGGGGTCGGGGTAGAGGAAAGATCACATCCTGGCAGAAGACAATTAAGTGACAAGCTGAAAATGCTTACCGAGACCATCACAAACAACTTTCACAGACTTGGCCCCAGAGAGTGATGACATGCCTGAAGATATGATGCTCATCCATTACCGTGGCAAACCAGAATGTGTCATCCTTGTAATGCCAAAATAGTAAGTTATATACTAGCCTAACCACACCATGTGGATCTGAGTTTTAGGGTAGACATAGCTTTCAGGAACATTGGAGTCCCCTTTTCCACCTGGGTAAATTAAATAAACTGCATTGGTTAAATCACCAGAGTCCCCTTTTCCACCTGGGAAAATTAAATAAACTGCATTGGTTAAGTCACCAGTAGGCAGGTGTTGTTTGGGGATCCAATACCCCACCTTAATGGGAGTAGGCAGGTGTTGTTTGGGGATCCAATACCCCACCTTAATGGGAGCCATCCGAGGATGACTGACCCTCAGATTAGAGCTTCCTACACACTTGTCATCTTATGCCATTAAATATTGAACTAATAATCTAACAAGTTTTAACAGAAATTCCTAAAGACTCGCATATCCAAGCGGACATACTTAGACAGTTGGACACCAACGAAATTTCTAAAGACGCATATAATACGTACGGCATGGTGTCCAACTATCCAAGCAGATCACACATGGACTTTAACTAAAACTGCCTCATATATCTTCTTCTGAGATGCATAGCGATTGTTCTCACACAAAATATCTATTTCAAACCAATTGGATGGTAGGATACTTGAGCTCACACTAAGATATGATACTTGAGCCCACACTAAGGTATACTTAAGCTCACAGTAAGGTATGATACTTGAGCTCACACTAAGGTATACTTGAGCTCACACTAGGGTATACTTGAGCTCACACTAAGGTATTTCATGAATTTCTACACTTGTCTCTTTGCTAAGTAGAGTTGAAAAGAGAAAAGCTTGTGAATGCCTTCCGTACTATACACCAGAGTACAAGGAGTTGGTAAGTTGTTAAGTACCAACTCCCCTGATAGAAAATTTCCATACAAGTGGATTATAATAAACTTCTCTTCTTCTTATGGTGGAGCCGAGGCGCCATGATATGGAAATTTCCATCCAAGTCGACTATAATAGACTTCTTCTTATCGTGGAGTTGTCGACTATAATAGACTTCTTCTTATCGTGGAGTTCTTGAGGTTGTTATGGAGTTGGAGCTGGTTCTTGTTGTGGAGCTGGAGCTGGAGCTGGTTTCTGTTGTGGAGCTGGAGCCGGAGCTGGAGCTGTTGCTGGAGCTGGGGCGCCAGAAAAAAGTGGAAACATGACGCATGTCAGAATCGGTACACCATACTCTGGCCTTATTCCTCGACAAATCTCTTCCCTCCCATTTGCACCAACCGAACAACTTGGTTTCTTCGAGCAAGGGAGTGGTCCGCAGCATTAGATCAACATATGGCACGAGCCCAACTTCGTGGCAAACAACGTGCAGCCTGACGATGGATGTGTTGAGCTTCCCATTCTCGCCCGGTTCACGCAATCCTGTTTGAAGCAGCGTACCCAGAGCTTGCACATCGTCATTCCCAGCCTTCACCTTGCAGAGCGTGGTGTTGCTGGCCAGGGCGTGTCCGATCATTGTCGCCCCTTTCACGTCCAACCCTATGTGCATTATTCGCAATTTGTGGAGGGAGGGGCAGACTCCATTCTGGAGCAATCCCACCAGCTGTGACGCGCCTCCTCCTGCATCACCGCCGCCCAAACCCTCATTATTCGACAGCTCCAGGTAGCGGAGCGCGGAGTGGGGGTTGGCCTGCAGCCCGCGCACCAGCTGGGCCAACCCGCCCGCTCGCATCCAAGTGGAGAGCAAATTCAGTTTGCAGATTTTCCGGCTTCGACGCAGGAGGCCGCCTAGAGCTGCACCTGCAGCCTCACTACTCATGTCCATAAATGCCAAATCCAGGTCTTGCAGTGAGGCAGAGATGTTGGATGCGGATGCCAGCCCTCCCAACACAGCCTGCCACTCTTCCGCTCCGCCGTCCTCGCCTCTCTTGATGTCCCGCCCATCCAGCTGTCTGGTCTTGAGGGCACAAAGAAGGAGCGGGCTTGAATCCAACGACCCCTTGCCAGCGCTTGCCATGCCTCCACATAGCGACAATCAGGCACGCACTTAGACTCTCTCACCAAGGCCCATAGCCAGCCACCAGTGCCGCTTGATATCATGGCGCAAAACGCGCTTGAGAAGTTTCGCAGCACCTCTGGAACACGTCTTCATACACTTCAAAGGCAAGCCACCTCTCTGTCGCATTCGCATTCGCCATGGAAATGAACGGACCCGCCTTCCCCACTTCAGCGCGAGATGACGGGATGTGCTCATTACGTCGGGACGGAGCCCGTTGGATTCGGACGGCTGCTAAGTTCGACAAAGTTGGAACGGGACGGGACCCGTTGGATCCGGATGAAGCCGCGTTAAGTGTACTGCATTGTTTACTAAATATCTGATTAATTATACTATATTTATTAAATATAAAATTAATCATTAATAATTACAATTATTCATTAAGAATTAAAATTAATCGTTAAGAATTAAATTCATCCCTTAAGAATTACCCGGACCTAGCCGTACCTATATTCACAACAAACGAGGCATGGCTCCGAACCTAAGAAACAACGCCTTTTCCAATCGTTGTTTTGGAGCATTGTTTTGGGGTGCAAAATGCAGTAGTGTCTGACTATGACCTCCTGGTCTTCCCAAGCTGGTTGGTACAAGGTATTTTCAGAGGATGGGTATCCGATCACTGTATACAACAATAGAAGGAAACAACCCACAAAATGCAAACGCTCTCTCTTAAACAACCCACAAACTGCAAACGTCCTCTCCTACTGCCTCTGAAGTGGAGAAGACCTTAGGGTGCAATACTTTCTTCAATATTTTGGAGTTTGAGCTTCTCCTCTATGCCATGACAATATAATACGTATGTGAGATGCATTCAGGAGCGGGGTCAATCTAGCTATCTGGACAAGGAACGGGGGAGTGGGAATACGATTCAAAGAGATTTGCTGCATTTCGGGGTCGCCTTTGAGTCGGAAGTTGAAGAGAGGCTTGCAGACATTTCAGGGTCGCATGGACTTAGACTTGCAATAATGGCACATTTTGGATCCGGACTAGTAGATGATGGTGCAGGGTAGATCAAGACAGTAGTCAGAGTTGATGAGTGGGCACTGGGGATTTGCGATCATGTGCCCCGGAGCTGTACAAACAGGAAGTTGGTAACCGTGTCTTGGACGACACGCTTATGAATTATATGAAGGATTTGGGGCGGTTTTGGCTTGCACACATGACATCAGAAATCAAATTTAATAAAATAGTGCTTGTTGGGTTATGGGCTGCAAAGCAATCTTGTTGTTCTCAACGTCCCAAAAGTTGGATGGTAAATCCCAGTGTCATACAATAATATAGATATATAATATATATAATAATAATATAGATATATATATAATATACCTATATTGTATGATGCAATGTGCTCGATGGAGTCTACTCTAAAGAGTTTTGGGTAATGGGTTTTGGACTATACATGATAGGATGTACATGGATAACCCTAAACCTTAATATCGTGTATCTATGTATGTATGTATATTCATTCATATAGTCCAAAACCCTTTACCCTAAACTGTTTCGAATATACTGCATCAAGCAGATTGCATCATACAATATAGGTTATCATGTACATATCTTAATTGTATGACGCAGTGCATTTACCAACAAACTTCTAGGAAGTTGAGAATAAGAAGATTTCTTTGTTTCGATTCCTTTCTTTCCACCCTTGCCTTCAAAAACAATCGAAGTAAAAAAAATAAACTTATGAATGGTGCTGCAACATTTCCGTCAAATTATCCTTACTAGAGGATTCCTTTGTTTCCATCCTTGGCTTCAAAAAACAACGGGAGTCAAAACAAAAAAAACTTATGAAGGCTGCAGCAACATACTGGTCAGATTATCCTTACCACATCATACTGGTAAAATTATCCTTGCTGCCATATGCTGGTCAGATTATTCTTACTACATCGTACTAGTCAAATTATCCTTGCTGCCATATACTTGTCAAATATTATTCTTACTACATCGTACTAGTCAAATTATCCTTGCTGCCCTATACTTATCAAATATCAATCCTTGCTGCTTCATACTAGTCAAATTATCTAGACAGCTTCAATCCTTGTGTGTATAATGAGCCCGATTGAATGCACTTCCAACTCTCCGTACGAAAGAATGAGACCACTTTACACAAAAAGAAATATCCCCTTTCTTACAAGGCATGCAACAATACATACACCGGGCACCAACACTACGCTTCCAAGTAGTCCACTGTCCTCCCAAGGATGACTCAGACAACTCCTCCATTGCTACTCTTTACTATAACAAAAGTACATGAAAGATCAAAGAAATCCCCATCTTCGCCTGAGCTAAGTGCTTAACTCTCCTCTCGATCTTCTCTTCAAAGCTCTCCTCTATAAAGCTCTCCTCTAGACACTCTAAACACTCTAAGCTCCCACAACCTCTAAACACACTCTAGGCCCCCACAACCTCTAAACACACTCTAGGCTCCCACAACCTCTAAACACACTCTAAGCTCCCACAACCTCTAAACACACTGTAGGCCCCCACAACCTCTAAACACACTGTAGGCCCCCGCAACCTCTAAACACACTCTAGGCTCCCACAACCTCTAAACACACTCTAGGCTCTCACAACCTCTAGGGACCCCAGACCTACTTAACAAGAGTGTGGCATAAGTATTGGGACAAGATTAGAGCGAGCCTCGTCCCTTAAATAGGGAGGCTCATTTCATCCCCAAATAGCAGCGTAAAGCAAAGTAGACTGTCTTTCTTAAACCCTAAGCCAAGCCTCACTAACACTAACCTCGTATTTTAGTAACTTAGATCTAGGGCTTGCATGCCTCTAGTTCATGCATGGCTCCTTACTTATTAATTTAGATCTAGGGCTTGCATGCCTCTCATGCATGGCTCTTTACTTATTAATTTAGATCTAGGGCTTGCATGCCCCTCATGCATGGCTCTTTACTTATTAATTTAGATCTAGGGCTTGCATGCCTCTCATGCATGACTCCTTACTTCTCCCCCAATAGAAAAAAGATCATTGCCCTCAACGATATAGCCTGCATTTTGAGAGATCATCTATAATGCTTTTTGGATATCTTCCGATGTCACCCAAATGTGAGATATGGATTTGAAATAATTCCACGCAGCTTTTAGCATGTGCTATGGTTTGATTCTACATTTCATAGGCATGCAAGGAATTCCTCAATTTCCCGCAGTCCTTGAGTGTGTTACCTGAGAATAATGCACTTCTTTTTGTCCATGTCCTCCATCTGCTTGCCGAGCCCAAATAGTTTCCATAGAGATACATAAATCACATTGCGTGTAAAAAAAGCTATAGCTTGAAAGCCACTTCTCCAATGCACTTAAAGGACCTCCATTTCTTGGTCTTAGCTCAAGAGAGAACCCCTATGGTAATGTGAAATGCGCTAATTTTGCCCACACCTTGTCCTCTACATTGAAAACAGTTTCTTTCATGTACCAGTCAGCATATTTCCTCTGACCCGCCTGAGCTTTGGCTAAATCCCTATGACAATATCATGACTAGCCTTCAATTGCTCAATAGCTTTGGCTAAATCCCTTTGGAAATCTCATGACTAGCCTTCAATTGCTCAATAGCTCAAGCCAAATCCCTTCGACAATCTCATGACTACCCTTCAATTGCTCAATAAACTGGCATAGATATCTTGTGGTTGTATTGAAAACTTCAGCATCTAGCATGGATACTACGTCCAGCGCTCAATTTTCTGCCATCTTAAGAGGGATGAAACCCACAAAAAAACAACACATCGTCGAGATGATCAAGGTTGTAATTCTCAAGTCAGGTTGTCCAGTGAGGAAAGATAGGCTTAGGGCTCTTTCAAAGGCCATGTCAAAGAGGTTGTTGGTCAAAGCTTTAAGTTGGTAGATATGAAGTTTTTCACTTCCGGTTACGCTCCAGTTACAGTTGGCAGCTTAGGTTTCCATGCTGGCCCACTCAGTGTGAGCTCTCTTATCTTGCCTTCACTTGGTTGTTGCTTGGTTGTTGACGTTTCTGTGACCAGCTGATACTGGATGATAGTCACATCTACTCATCTACTGCCCAGTTGATACTGGATGATAGTCACATCCATCTTATTCTCTGATTAGGTACTGACCAGTTGATACCAAATGATAGTCACATCTACTGACCAGCTGATACTAGATGATAATCACATCTACCTTATTCTGTGATCAAGTACTGACCAGTTGATACTGGATGACAGTTACATCTACCTTATTCTCTGATCAGGTACTGACCAGTTGATACCAAATGATAGTCACATCTACTGACCAGCTGATACTAGATGATAATCACATCTACCTTATTTTGTGATCAATCTTGACCGATTGATCTTGGATGATTACATCTACCTTATTCTCTGATCAGGTATTGACCAGTTGATACTAGATGATAGTCACATCTACTGACCAACTGAGCAGGTTATTGCAAATGCCCACGTACCTATTGCGGGCCTATTCTAGGATAGCAACTTTGGCTCGAGTAGAGTTTAGCATTTTGATTAGTCCTTCTTCCCTTTTGATGAAGCTTTGACGTTACAAATGGCCCACAAGGATTTCTAACCACTGCACCATTATCCTGCTGTAACAGGAAGCCATGGATCAATTACCACCGCTGAAGCATCTCCGTCTTGTGCTGAAGATTTTCCTTCAGCAAAGGGAGGTAAATGAGGTCTGCAGAGTTATCCTCTGGTTGTGTCCTTGACAACCTGACAGCAGCAGTAGTCTTTCTGGTTTGCAATCCAGTCACACGAATATGAATGTTCTAAGTTCTGTTCAGGTATACTCTCGACGCTCTTCCTGTTGCTACCCTCGCTCCCGGAAGGCATCCTCCTCCACCGAAAGCGGCCTCCGACTGACTCCACATCAAGCCGTTAAAGCCCACAAACCTCTCAAGCTTCCAGCTTCCAAACTTTTGGCTGCAGCCTTGTGGATACGTATGAAAGCTGCGGCAGCCTGGAAGAACCTCAGCAAGTATTTGAACAAGTTGTAGCACCAGATCTTGTAACCTGGAATGCATTGATAGCAGCATATGCCTGTGGGGATGGTCACATGGCTTTGCAACTCTTCGACTGCATGCAGTCAGTGGGCATGAAAGCCAGCTGCTATGATGCACATGTTCTTCTTGCAAGGACTTAGGGTCATCGACATGTATCTCATGTGTGGGAAGGTTACATTCGTTGCATTGCTATCTGCATGAGGCCACTCTGGTACGGTGGCAGAAGGCAGTCAGTTGTTCCAAGCCATGTCTAAAGGGTTTGGAATCACTCGGGGACTGAGCATTATGTGTGATCTGGTGAGTCTTCGCGGCTGAGCAGGGCTGTTGTCCGAGGCGGCTAGCTTTGTCCACCATCTGCCCTGGAGCCGGAACCCGAGGTGTGGATTTCGCTCCTTGCGGCTTGCTGAAGTCATGGAGATGCAGAAAGTTGGAAGACATGCATTCAACGCTGTCATGAATCTGGATCCTCTCAATACCGCAGAATATGTTCTCATGTAAGAAACTTATGCAGCGGTCGGGAGATGGGAAGATGAAGCCGCCGTGAGGAGGAAAATGCAGAGAGCAGGTGTGAGGAAGGAACCAGGACGCACCTGGATGGAGGTAGGTGATCATCTTCACAGTTTTGTTGTGGAAGACGAGGAGCATCTTGAAAGACACCAAATCTACTCCAAGCTAGCGCAATTGCCTGAGAGCATGAGTGAAAAGTCAGGACAAACGACCAGCTGCGAGGACGAGCTGCTGAACGCTGTTTGGACTCGGAAATGTTCACATTCGGATCCATTAGACCGACGGTCTGCCATGCTCGGCAATCATGTAAGAGGGAAACCGTGTCTGCAATACGGAACAAGAGCAGAGCGGCATACAAATCCTGTCACTGCTATCACTTGAAGATACTTCAAGAGTTTAAATCCGCATCTGATCAGTTGATTCATCCACTTTGCCACACAGCTTGTTTTGGTAGGGTAGCTTCTGCTTGACAGGCTAGCAGATGGTTGCTACAGTCTTTTCTAGCGGATAGGCTACCTGACGTGTGATGTTGTGAATCACCACAGCAATGTTCTCTGAGCTTGTAATGCTGTCAGCTCAATGCTTGAGACTCTTGCTTGCGGATACTCACAAACGCTCGATGCCAGACAGTGTTGAGTGGCCATCTGGCGGTGGCTCCACTGGTATCTAGCTGGCCTCCATGTTGGCCTTCAATTTTCGTCTGCTTTCTTGCATCCGCCAGGTGGGCCTACAAGCGTCACCGTGACTCAAGCAAGATCGTGTAAGCACATGCTGCAAACCGTAGGCCGTAGAAGGTGATCGGCTAAGGATGTGCATCATCCCAACCGCTTCCCCTGCTGACCACCGAGTTATCGGACACAAGCACTGCCCGAGATCTATTCCGGCATTTACATCACAGCACTCAGCTATACAATTTTTTGTTTTACATGTGAAGAGATGTCGAACCCATCCACCATGCTTCCACCATAGCCAGCTGCTGGCTTGGCTAGACCCAAGGCTCTCAGTACAGGAAGTAATGGCACCTTGGGAGGTAACGACAACAATCATGTTAAGGTGGCGGAAGAACGAAGAAGAGGAAGAGCCTCTTATAGCCATACGTATTCCGTACTTCAGATTGTTAAAAATCTTACAAAACATTCCAAATAAGATCGAGATATTTGGAAGAACAGAGCCAGACACTGGACAGCAGAGCAGGCAGCATCTCTCTCCGCATGGCTGCTGCTCATCGAGAGGCGCCGTGATGACAGGGCCGTACACGCGGAGTCTGGTGCGTTACGCGTTTAGGGTTTCCGAGTCCTGACGACCGGACGCGCGTCATTTGCGCGCGCTGCCCCCGCCTTGGCCATCCACAGCTAGTGTGAGTCCTTGCCCCCGCCTTCATCGCTCGCAGCGCACCAGTGCCGTCGCATCGTCGCTTTGGTTTTCGTCCGCAGGGTGCGGGTCCGCAGAAGATCGCAACTCCGGTCAAAGAAACAAGGCCGGGACTGATTGGCGCCAGCGGCAGGGTGTAGCGACTATCGTCCTCATTTTGCTCCCGGTGTAACACGCAGGAAGAGAAGATGTCCGTGGAGCAGCTCACGGAAGAGCAGATCGCAGAGTTCAAGGAGGCCTTCAGCCTGTTCGACAAGGATGGAGACGGTATTCACTTGTCTTTTTGTCTTCTGCTTTTCTTTTCCGCATGCGTCTGCTGTGTTTCTTTTCCGTCGAAGGTGATTCTTGTTTCAGTGGGGTACGGGTGTTCAGTTCTGCATCTGGATGTTCCGCGCATCTGGAAACTTCTACCTCTGTGACAGTTTGTAGCGTCGGCGAGTTTTTTCCATGATGTGTTCCAAGCATGATTGTGTGTTTACTGTGCGCTTTTCGTGCGTTTTGCTTGCAGGAAGCATCACAACGAAAGAGCTCGGTACGGTGATGAGGTCCCTTGGCCAGAATCCGACCGAAGCTGAGTTGCAGGACATGATAAATGATGTCGATGCCGATGGAAACGGCACGATCGACTTTGCAGAGTTTCTGAATCTCATGGCCAGGAAAATGAAGGAAACCGACTCAGAAGAGGAGTTGAAGGAAGCATTCCGTGTCTTTGACAAAGATCAAAATGGCTTCATATCTGCTGCCGAGCTCAGGCATGTGATGACCAATTTAGGTGAGAAGCTTACCGACGATGAAGTGGATGAGATGATCCGTGAGGCGGATGTGGACGGAGACGGACAAATCAACTACGAGGAGTTTGTGAAGATGATGATGGCCAAGTGATGCATCGTAGCCTACGCCTGCCTGAAATACTCTCTCGCATTAGCTAGGTGTAGTAGTTGAGTCATCTACTTGCTCCTCCCAGATTGACGATACTCTTTAGATGAGGCCGGGCCTCCACCAGTTTTTTCTGCAAGCTGATACCTCCCCAGATTTTTTCCAGGATTTCCCATCAGTTGAATGGAAGTCTTCGGCTTTGCATTGCCTTAGTAAATCGTAGGGGCTATGCAGACGTCGACAACCTTCTATGACGGGGGGTTTGTACAGCCAACTGTGATATAGTGGCATTCATTGGTCCGGTGCTTTTGGTGCACCACCTTTGGTTTTTTCTTTGAAGTGCAAAGTTATATTCTAAGCTTTCTCTGGTGGAAGTCGGACGCCCCTGGTCGTTCTTGAACGCGATTCACATGCCACAAAAATGAAAAGCTCGCTTCTGATGTAAAGTAGATCTCAGACATCTGGATTCTAACCTTTCTGAAATTCGCGATCTGCCGGCTGTCAGCGGCAGCTTGCATGAATTCCACTACAGACAAGGTAGAAATGTGCCAAAATGAAAAGTGTGCAAGGAGATGAAAAGTTTCCAACCAGGGAGGGACATCTGGCCCTAATAGCTAATCTTGTCCCTCCCGGAATCAAATACATGGGTGTAAATACCGGACCAGTGCTGAGCTTCTGAAATGATTTTACACAGGAGTAAAAAGTCTAAGAATTCAAAGGTTGCCGAACACTACATTTGAAGATGAATGCTGAACCCATAAGAAGGAGATTTTGAGCGCACATGAGTAGGTAGTGACAGGCCATGAATAGAGTAAGACACGATAAGTTCAAGGACTTGGTTTCAAGGCATATGACTCCATTACAGGAGTGGATGCTTTTGATACAGTCAAGTAATTTGCTATGGATTCATACGCTTTGTTCAGGGCACCCACCTCGTCCGCCTGAGAAGAATGGCACAAAGCAGGACCCGGTTTAGCTGGCTGTAGGAGGATATAGATGGAGAAGAGTGACATTGTCTGCTTACCCCGATTTCAATCTGAGCTTCAAATGTCTGCCGGACTTCTTCGTTGAGCTTCCGGATTTCTTCTCGACGTATCTCCAGCAGCGCTGTGGCTAAATCATTCTCAGCCTGCAGCTGTGGAAACACTTATTTGCTGAGCCATTGCATAGGTTAGGATGATGAGCAAGAAAGATAAATAGATGATGACTTACTTTCAGGGCCCTTTCCTTGACGACTTTCACCTTGTTAGTCAAGTCTTCACGCCGCTCCTGCTGTGCAGCTTGGAGCTTATCGTGCCCATCTGACCTACAAGGGAGATGACCGTGATGCCTTCACACACAGGTTGCGTTTGAAATGTGGACGGGAGCTCATCAGGGAGGGTTTTGGGTTTCTTCTCACATAGTCACATCGTGCCCACCGCCAATACGCTCCACCTCTCCTTGGTACAGAAGAAATTCCGCCACCTGATGCACCCAGTTGCATAATCCGGCCAAGGCCATTTGCCTTTCAAGAAGATGCATTGTCTGGCACGACATTTGCTGGGCAGGGCAAAAATTGTTTAGCATAGTAGGAGCTGAGAAAAATACTTGACGTTCTCGGATAGTGTTCCACAGCTGTTTCTGCAGCAAGCAAAGAAAATGGGCAATGCTCAGTCTGCATTCAACAATGTGTACCATTGTTTGAAAGGGAATTTTGTGTTTCCAGGAGCGCTCACCCGACAGTTGTCGTCGATTGCCGCAACTACCTGCCCAAGCCATGAGAATGTTGGGCCAGGAACCACATCAGTTCCCTTGCTAGCCTCAGTGAGCATTCTCGCTCCGGAAAAGAAAGAAGCAAAAGCGCAAGCGCAATCGCGTTCATTACCTGGGTGTACAGGTTCCACAGACGCTTTCTCTGTGCTCTGCTGAAATGCGCGAAAATGTGGTCAAATTCCTGCTCGTGCCACACCCGTGCCGTCTGTCAGTGCCCAGTCGGAGTGGCAAGAAGGAAAAAGATTGAAAGAGGGCGAGGCTGAGACCTTACCTTGAGTGGACACGATGAAAGGTAGGTGTGTAATGCCAAGTGTAAGCTGCTCTGGAGAGCATCCAATAAGCGAGCCGCTTGCGGATGCTCTTGCTCCCAACCAGCCAAAGTCATGTCCATTTCGCCAAAGCGAAGGAAAGGGGTGTTTGAGTGGTGGGAAAGATGAAGTCCAAAGCCTCAAGTTTGGCTGTAACCTAGACTAACCAAAAGGAAAGCAGGGGCCCCCGGAAATGGCCAGTTCCATGGCGTTGTGCAGCTGGTGGTCCCCGTCCCCTGGCCTGTTACCCGATGCTGCTGCTGCGGCAGGCGAGTTGGCAATGCTCACACTTCCATCTTCCTCCTCCAACGTCGTCTCCAGATGCACTTCTGGATCGTTGGCGTCGTGTTCCAGTGCAGCCAGGGTTTATCCACAGGGCAGGAGGAGGAGGAGGAGGAGGTTTGCTGTTGCCGTGTACGATCCCACGGGGACTGTAGATTTTCCCTTGGAAGATGAGGATGGTCTGTCTGTCTCGTGGTTGTTTCCGTCTCACTGGCAACCATCGTGTCCTTCACATTCTCATCAATCTGGCATGTGCATGTGCAGTCAGCCCAGACATTCCTGCAGCGCCGCCACCATCTGAGGGTCGCATCGACATTGTAGTGACCAAGGAAGCAATTCGGAATCTGGACCTGTCGGCTGCCCATGCAGTCCTACGGGAATACGTTCACCAAATAGGCCAGCTCTCTGATCTCGCTCCCTCTCTCGCAAAAATTCACTCTCTCGCTCCAGTGACGGTGCTTTTGAGAGTGAACGTTGCTGCTTTCCTTTGCAGGTGACAACACCACTGCTCCAGCACAAGATCCCAAAGAGCTGCTTCAGAGGACGGTTGGCTTCATCCTGCAGTACGAGAGGGACAACCAGTTTGATCCAAGGGAGCTCTCAGAGATGCCAGATATAAGACTCTGGTTTGTGCGTCTGGATGCTGCGTATCCTTGGTTACCAGTGGTGCTGGACTGGCGCGGGGGCGAGCTCGCCCGATACGCAGCCATGCTCGTTCCTCACCAGGTGAGGAGCTCGTCTGTCGTACAACTTCGTCCCTAAGGTGCGGTTGCAATAGAGGGATGGGACTTCATCCCCGGCTGTGTGTGCAGATGAGCAAGAGGATGGGCCTGGTGTTCAACCCTGAGGCTCTGGAGCTCTTCGCCATGAACAAGCTCTTCATCGTGTACCAATGGTTGAAAGCCAGGCAGGTTGGCAAACCAGCTGCCAAAGCCAATGACATGATGCGGATGCTCGGCTTCAGTATAGATGACCCACTGTTCAACCTTCTAGAAACATACCCGCACCCTCAGTCGACAAGCTAGCCACCATACATGTAACGCACAGGTTAGCTCAGACCACACCGAGCTGCACATTAGCGAGAGCAGCGTCTGGCAAGCACTCTTGGTTGCATGTATGTATTCCACATCAAAATAGTGAACATTCGTGAAGCGCACACACAGACAGAAAGAATGATTATCACAGCAGCAGCTCGCCATTTCTGCTTAGCACAGAGATGTTGCACATGAGTGACTAGTGACACGCCGACAGTGCATCAGTTTGCAAGCAAGGATCAGCACACTCTGCTGGTCGGCTGGCTGGCTGGACTGCTAACAAGTTTCCAACTTCTCTAACAATACAATGTTGTTTGCTGCTGGCCGCACTCCTTCTCCAACGCCAAGTCTGGCTCGAAAGAAGAAAATATGCGCTGGATTGACAGCTCCGTCGCTCTCCATCCAACCACGAATCAGGCAGCCGCAGCATCGTCTTCTTCTTCCTGCCTCTGCATCATGCTCACTCTCCTTTCTGTCTCTCGCTCTCCCCCTCCCCCCCCACTCCGCCGCCATCGTCAGTAGGACCTGCCGCAATGGATCAAAGAGCCGGCTCCGAGGAAGAGGCCGAACACGGCCGCGCTTCCCAGCGTGGTCTGCCCGATGTAGCGCACCTTGAGCAGGCCCGGTACGCGGTAGCGGAAGGCCTCGTAGGTGCCATACACCGCCCCGATGGCCCCCCCTACGGCACCTCCCACCGCCACACCTGTCGTCACCCTAGCCAGGCAGCTATCCCTGGCCATCTTCATGGCTGCGCCACCTGATCCCGTCCTCCCCGCCTCCGCGCCTCTTCAAGGCCCGCTCTGTGCCTCACCTCAAAACTCCCTTCTAACCTCACACTTCCAGAGCCTCTGCGCTCCTCAGAATTTCTCAACAAAAGTGTCTTCTGAAGGAAGTGGAAAATCAGAGGAAGTAGTCATTCTCTAGGGCTACCCTGCAGATCCCACTATCTAACGAGTAGGAAAGAAGGGCTCGCGCCCGCCTCAAGAAGGAGGGGGTCTCACACAGTGTGACAGTGAAAACGCGATCACACTGGTGTTCAATAATATGAAGCACTCTTCAGCCAGAAAGGAACTATACTGCCGCTGATGACGATGACACGAGTTGAGAGTTGAGATGGTTCAGCAGCTCGTAGATTTGTGCGCTTCGAGGATGCCGCTTGTCTGCAGCAACGAACAAGGTGACTTCTTGCTGATGCTCGATCCAGCTCCGGCCAGGGCTCTTCCGCGCGCCTGCCTTCCGCCGCACTTCTTGGATCTCCTGCGCGCACTCCCACAAGCCGGCATGAGCGTACATGTTGGACATGAGCATGTAGACTGAAGGCTGCTTGGGATCCAGTTGCACCGCGGCGTCGAAGGCCCGGCGCGCCAGATCCAGGTTGCCGTGTTTGCGGCAAGAAGCAAGCAGGGAGGACCAGACGGCGGAATCAGGCGGCTCCGGCATCTCCGACAGAAGGGCCTCCGCCTGGGAGAAGAGGCCGGCGCGGCTGAGCAGATCTGTCATGCAAGCGTAATGCTGCATCACAGGCGCGACGCCGTGGTCTCGTGCCATGGATTGGAACAGCTCCACTCCCCGCTGCACCAGGCCGGCATGGCTGCAAGAAGAGAGGAGCGCAAGGAAGGTAACGCCGTCCGGAGCAACGCCTGCATCAATCATGTCCTGGAAGCATCTCACGGCGGTGTCGCTCTCTCCTTGCCGAGCGTAGCCGGAGATGAGCGCAGTCCAAGCGCAGCGGTCGGGACGCGGCATGGAGTCGAACACGCGGCGAGCCTCTTCCATGCTCCCGCAGCTGCAGTACGCGTGAGTGAGCGCGGTGGCCACAGCAAGGCTCCGGCCATGGCCGCCGGCCAGGAGGTCAGAGTGGATCTCGCTGCACAGGCTGAGAGCTCCGATCTTGCTGCAGGCTTCCAAGATGCATACAAAAGCTCCCTCGTCCGGCTTCACACCTTCCGCTTGCATCTCGGCGTAGAGCTTCAGCGCGACCTCGGCCTCTCCCTGCCTCGTGTATCCAGCCATGATCGCGCACCAGGACACGACATCGCGCTCGCTCAGCGCGTCGAAGACGCTCCTGGCTTCGAGCATGCTCCCGCAGTTGGCGTACATGCAAACAAGGCTGCTTCCGACAAACGGCTGAGACGCGTATCCTTTCCGAGCTGCTTCGGCGTGTATGGCCCTTCCCTTCTCCAGCAGCTCTTCGCTGCTTGCTGCTCTGGATGCAAGGCTGCCGAAGGATTTGAGCACGCACACCAAGGTCCGAGCATCTGTACTCACTCCTGCCCCTTGCATTGCACCGTATAGCTCCAATGCCATCTCTCCTTGCTCCCTCTCCGCATAAGCGGACACCATGGCATTCCAGGAAACAACATCTCGCACAACCAGCTCGTCAAAGACATGCCTGGCATCCACAATGCTCCCACACTTGGCATAAGCATGAACGAGAGCGTTGGCAACAAACGGATCAGATAAGTAACCTCTTCTGACTACCAGGACATGCACATTTCTCACCATTTCCAGGATATCTGAGGGAGAATTCATACACTCAGAATCCACACACTCAGAATTCACACGTTCCAAATTCACATATTCCTCCCGAGCAGCAACAATGCTGCCACAAGCTTTGAGCACACTCACAAATGTTCGATCGTTTGGAATGACACCCTCCTGCTGCATTCTCTTATATAGTTGCAAAGCCTTTTGTCCTTGTGACAAGTCTGCATAACCTGCTAGAAGTGCGTTCCACATTGCCACATTATTAGGCAGCTTGTGAGCTGTGTGGAAAACAAGCTCTGCATCAGCAATGCTCCCACACTTGGCATACATGCTGACAAGACTGCTGCCAACATATATGTCGGATCCATAGCCCCGACGAACTGCTTCGGCGTGGATTGCCTTCCCTGTCTGTAGCAACTCTGCTCTATCATGTTGCCTACTTTCTCTGCTGGCAAGGCTGGTACATGCCTTCAGCATGCTGACAAATGTTCGGTCGTTCGGAGCAAGGCCTTGCTTCCGCATAGCACCATACACCTGCAACGCCCTCTCCCCTTCGTCCAGCTCCACATATCCGGCGATCATGGCATTCCAGGACACCACATCACGGACAGGCATGGCATCAAACACCAGCCATGCATCCTGGGTGCTCCCGCAGTTGGCATACATGTCAACCAGAGCTGTGCTCAGAAAGAGATCGGATCCAAAGCCATGTCTCCGGAGATCAGAATGGATCTCCTTCCCCGTCTCCAGGTCTGCTAAGCTGCTGCAAGCTTTGAGTAGGCCGAGAAAAGTGTGGACATTGGGAGGGACATGCTCCTCACACATTTGCTGGTACAGTCTGAGAGCCTCTCTGCCATGCCCGCCTTTGCTTAGTGCAGAAATGATGGCTGTCCACGCAAACGTTGTTCTGTGTGGCAGGCTGTGAAATATATGGAGGGCATCCGCAAGGCTCCCACACTTCACCATCGTCTGAAGCATCAGATTTCCCAGAAAAGTGTCAGACTCGAATCCAGTCTTGGCCATATGAGCCTGCACTCTCTGGGCCTCCACCAGAGCCTTCCTCTTCATGCATGCCTTCAACACATGGCCATATATTTCCACAGAGAGCATGCTTCGCTGCTGGTCCAGGAGTTCCAGGAAATCCACAGCCTTCTCAACCTGTCCCTCTTTGCACAGCCTTTCTATGTGCACAGCAGGTTTTCCTGTTCCCCGCCCGTGTGTGAAGCTGCGGCGAGGGCCATGCTTTCCAGCTCCCATCGTCGTCCATGTTTGCTGATCCCTGTTTAACACCACCTGCTCCCATGTCTGTCCAACAACTGCACATGGAAAGCTGTGCAGCACTCGTTGGCATCAACGTCACTTCAGGGGAGCTAAGACATTGTCAGAAAGCAGGTCCACTTCAAGCTTCAAAGGTGGAACAAGAATGCAGTGGCATCACAAGCCTGTGCCAACAACAACAACACACAATCCTATCTTTTAGGACATGAAAAATCGAGCACACGCACCGGCAGAATTGGTGCCACCCAGCTTGTGAGTGTCCAAGAAGGCCAACTGGCCAGCACGGTCGGTGCTGCATTGGTTGCTCCAGGCCCAGGCCACATGACTTGGGTTTGCTGGCAGTGTCAGAGCAGCGGACCACCCGGGGCTGAAGTCGAGATGCCCACACACAGCCCGCATAGTGAAGCTGTAGCAGGGCAACAAAGTTCAGCTTACTCGCGACTGGGCGACGAGTGAGAGTGAATCCCCATCTCTGGAAGAAACAAGCGCGGGGCTATGGCGAGTCCTTCTTCTGAGAGCAGTAGACTTCTGACTCCAACCCAAGGCAAGTGAGCTGCGTGCGTGTGCCGTGTGGGACGTTGCCTCAACTCCGACTTGGTGCATGCATCAGCTCCTTACGTAAATTCATACTTTGCTGCAGGTCCCGTCCTTGGATCTGTTGCGGTTATTGGGGCTGGATTCAGGTGCACATCCTCATGAAGCTGGTGCCAGCCTTGGGTTTGCAAGGTTTGTGTTGTGTACTGAGCATGTGCGGCTTGCCTTCCTCTTTGTAGTGGCCTCGCTGCAGCCTATCGCTTGCGAGCTAAGGGGGTTGCTGTCAAAGTTTTTGAAGCTAGTGAGGTGGTTGGAGGGAAGGTCAACAGTGTTTCCCAGGATGGGATCATCTGGGAGAAAGGCCCCAACACTATGGTGCTGATATCTTGTCGGACTCGTCTTTTTTTTTTGTCTCTGTCTGAGTGTAAGGTTTTAACTCCCCGATATGGCACCTTGCAGGCTGAGACGGATCCTCTCATTGGCAGATTGATCGATGAATTGCAGTTGCGACTGAAACAACAGTTTGTGAGCTTCTCACCAGACATGGTTTGGGTATCGTGCATTCTGTCCACGAGCTAACCTTCTACCTGTTGTTGGTATGCAGCCTGTGTCACAACACAAACGTTACATTGTCCGAGATGGCAAGCCTCACATGGTATTGTCCTGTCCTTTTTTTCTATCTGTTGTCGGGGACGATGGGATGTGACTCTCTTCAAGACGACCCTGTCATGTGTTATGGCAGCTTCCTTCAAGTCCTCTTTCTCTGGTGGGCTCAAAACTCCTCTCGACCAAGGCCAAGGTTTGTTTGCTTTAAATCTTCTGTACCTTCTGGTGACATCTTTTTAGCATCTCTGTCATGTGTTGCACACTCTTATGTTTGTGTTTGTGATTTTCATTTGAGAGCAGTTGAACATTGTTCTGGAGCCTTTCTTCTGGAAGCGGCGAAAGGATGTGCAAGGCGAGCCCCAAGAGCCGGATGATGAGAGGTCGGCTGCTGCATGACTTCGCCTATATTATGGCGAACGTAGTCGTTGTTCATATGCCATAGGCTCGTGCACTGCTCTCTCAATAGGCACTCCTGAATGTGATGCAGCGTTGGACACTTTATGGCACGGCATTTTGGTAGCGAGGTGAGAAATGTGGAAGCAGCATTGATTTCATGGACCTTCTGCACACAGTGGTTAACAAGTCTGTGGTCAGGTGGTGGAGTATCTGGTGAATCCTTTTGTTGCCGGCACCTCTGCAGCAGATCCGGACAGAATATCAGTAAGTTCAATCCTTCCTTTTCACTTGATGGATGCACTTGTCCACCACATTGTCGGAGACGCTTCAAGATTTTCAGATCATACACGAAGCTGTACTAAAAAATGTGTGCAGATGCGCCACACTTTCCCAGACATTGTGATGTTGGAGGAAAAGTAAGACCACGAGCTGTGGAACTCTGATGCACAACTCGGACATGTTTCAGGGCCTCAGTTGTCCTTGTATTGTGTGTGGCTAGGTTTGGTTCCATCATTGTGGGAGCTGTAAAATCAGCTTTGCAGAAGCGAAGAGCTGCTGGCAAGGAGACTGTGCCTGAGCAATGTTGGGATGAAAGTGTGATCATATCAAGCTCGGCCAAGAGACTTGGACGGGGCTCCTTTTCCTTTATAGGCGGTCTGCAGGTACCCACTCACTCTCAGTCGTCTTCAACAGCACATTCTCCACTCTGCCTCCTTTTCTTCCGACAACTTTCGTGTATTGTTTGTTGCAGACTTTAGCAAACGCTCTTGTTGACAAGATTGGACAAAATTCTCTTCAGCTGGATGCACCGCTTGTTTCCCTAGCTGGTGACCAGCAGGGAAACCCAGCCCGTGACAGCTGGAAGCTCTCATTCGCCAAGGACCCAAAGCAACAGGATCAACAGTTTGACGCTGTCATCTTGACAGTGAGTCTCGCTTGAGACTATGTAAACGTTCCATTCTTCTTCCACGCTTGATCATCTGTTATGTCACCTTACACCTTTGAGGCTCTCTTTTTTGTGGCTGTGTGTGATACATCACAGACACCACTGCATAACTTCAAGGACATCCAGATCAGCGTTGGTGGCAAGCGATATCAAACAGAGTTCATTCCGGAGGTGCAGATTCTCAGTGGCAAGAAGTGAATGTCCTGTACGGTCATGTTCATGCCAACATCATGATCTTATTTCTTCTGCTTTTCTGCAGGTTTTGTATCAGCCTGTCTCCGTTCTGGTCACTGCTTTCCGGAAAGTGGATGTGACGCGTCCTCTAGACGGGTTTGGTGTGCTGGTGCCATCGAAGGAACAAGCAAACAACTTCCAAACCCTAGGCAAGTGCATTCGACGACCAACTCCAACTTCGTCTGTAGACTTCGCCTGTTTAAGCGGTTCACAGGAGCTTCATGCTGGTTGCTGTTTTGCAGGCACACTGTTCTCATCCTCCATGTTTCCAGACCGTGCACCTTCAGATCAGGTAGTATTGACAACCTTCATCGGCGGGAGCCGCAACAGGACATTACCAGCACGTCCAGTGTAAGTACTCACTAGGTGCCAGCCACATGAATGCAAGATATGTTACTATGCACACATGTGATGGATTAGCCGCGTCAAGGACAAAGACGAAGACGAGGACGAGGTTGTCAGGGTCAGCCGCCTCCTCCAAGATCTTAGAACAATGTAATGGCTTGCAGTGAGGAGTTGCAAGAGGTGGTGGTGAAGGATCTCTCACGGCTCTTGGGAGTTGCTGCTCAACCTGTGTCCGTAAGGTAAAAAGCTGTGACCACAAATAGGTGGAATGCGTTGTTTCAGAAGAGTTATTCCCAGTTTTCATCTTCCAGGCACGTCTACTGGGAGAAGGCATTTCCGGAGTACAGCATTGGCTACGACTCGGTGCTGAAGGCATTGGAGAAGGTGGAGGCTGATCTGCCCGGAGTCCATTTTGCAGGTAATTAATTTTATAATTGGATACAGAACTTAACTCTTCTATTGATGAGAATAAACGTATAGGATACAAAACTTGGTAACCAGAGTTTCTCATTTCCTGGCGCAGGTAACATGCGGGGTGGGTTAGCGGCTGGTAAGGCTCTGGTGTCAGGCTACAAGGCGGCTGAGCGTGTAATAGCTTACCTGGAAGGCTCAGGGGGCCGCAAAATCTACACAATGGCCTCAGCACAGCACGAGTAGAAGTATGTACATACATAGGTAGTCTAGTGTGAGCCAAAAAGAACACTTGTGAAGCAGCAACCAATTACATAACTGCCAGACCACAAATTTGTTAGTTGAGTCAGTCGGAAACTTCACGGAAAGACCCAGAAGGATGTCGCGGGTGCCCGACTCCATGCAGCAAGAGGCTCCATCAACACCAGCAATGGATAAGGGCAGCATGCTGAAGACGGTAATTAAGACAACCATACCTTCAACCAACTCCTGTAAGCGCTCCGTCCTTGGCAAAGCCCTCATTAGAGTGTCGCGCGCAAACGCAGGTGAGCGCCAGGATCAAGGGAAAAGTGCAGGGAGTGTACTACAGGAAGTGGACGCTGCAAAATGCGCTGAAGCTAGGCTTGAACGGCTGGGTTCGGAATCGGAAGGACGGGTCGGTGGAAGCCGTGTTCTCGGGGCACAAAGACTCGGTGGACACCATGCTAGAGAAATGCAAGACGGGGTCTGCGGCAGCCAGGGTGAGCGCCATTGAGATGTCCACATGGACGGAGCCTGTGGCCGCCGGATTCGAGAGGCTGCCTACCCTGTGAGCCACGCTAACAAATCCACGACAACACAGCAGCAAGGAGACAAAGGCTGGATGGATTGCTCCAGAAGGCTTCTTCACTGCATCAAACGTCCTCGCGGAAGAAGCATAACACTTACTCCACCTAGAACGCAGTGAAAATGCAACCCTGTGATGTGATGGCAGCCAATCTAATCCTAATGCATCTATTTACCTATCAATCTACTTCTTGGACTTGGACTTTCCTTGAACGGCAACCTTCTTCCCTTTCCTGGTGCGAGCATTGCATTTTGTATGCTGACCTCGGCAGGGAAGGTTCATGATATGTCGCTTGCCCCTGTAGCACTGGATATCCTTCAACCTCTTGATAGCCATGGCGTTGAATCTTCTCTGTAATGACACGCAACAAGAACACGCACATGCACACGCACTTGCAGGAATGAGGAAACCCTAACCAGGCCACGCTGAGAGCTCGAAACAGAGACACGAGATGGTGCGAGTGAGTACCAGGTCTCCCTCAATCATGTACTTGGACACTTCCTCACGCAGCCGAGTGAGCTCCTCCTCGCTGAGTTCCCGAGTGTGCTTGTTCTCCAGGCCGGTGTCGAGCAGGATCTGGCGCGCTGTAGTCTGGGCCACGCCATGGATGTACTGCAGGGACACCTCGATGCGCTTAGCATTGGGAATCTCGATCCCTCCCACACGGGCGCACCGGATGCTGAGGCGCGGGAAGGTCGCAGCGCAAGGTAGTGAAGGAGAGGAGCTGCGCGGCAGCGCCGTGCCGCGCATGGAAGAGCTCAGGACCGGCGCCGCTGCCATGGCCGCTGCCGCCATCGCTCCCAAGCTCTTCGCCTTATCTGAATCCTCCTGTTAACGACTCGTCGTGTCACCACACTCCCGCTTCACAAACTTCAGGATGTCATAAACTGTACTTCCGGATTGATGAAGCACAATGTGTGCTTTATGTAGATGAGTGAGGAAAATACACAAAATTACTCCGCTGTCTCACAATTGAGATCACAAGTTCTGATTGTGTACCAGATGACTTGCTGGGAGAAGGAGAATCAGAGTCCTGGCCTAACAATAGTATGTAGTCACAATGGCTAATTTTCCCTTGCCTGTCCACACCATCTTACACTTTCCAAAGATCATGAGTGCTGCTACCTACTCCTAGCTCTGACAACCTCCCCTTGTTTATCAACCAAGCAGCATCGGATCTGATTGCACTCACTACTTGTAGTTCTGAGGGAAGAAAGAAAGCTGTGGACAGGCATATGGAAATGACTTAGAAACCTGCCCAACCGGCAGGCTGAGTCTTGGGGCGCACCTGAAGGTTATCACTCCGCTTGTTTAGTGGATCCAGGTTCGGGAAACTGGAAGATGAATCAGCATTCGTCGAGCTGAAAGTAGACAGAGATCTTGGGCTGAAAGGTGCAGAAGATCTTGGGCTGAAGGGTGCAGAAGACCTTGGGCTGAAGGGTGCAGAAGATCTTGGGCTGAAGGTGGCAGGAGACTCCATGCTGACTTGTTGAGTAGCCCAGCTGGATCCTCCGGGATTGCCACCCATTCTCCGCCCCATGGTGCCATCTTGTCTTCTGTCAGTCGCGGGACTGCGATGGCCAAAGCGGTCGGAGGAGCTAAAAACATCGCGTTTGGAAATGCGATTCTCTCCTGCAGAGCTGGAAAACGGAGTTGGAAACGGAGGCTCCTCCCTCAAGCCGGCAGATGCTGCTTCATGTCGTCTCTCAAGCAGTGAGATCCGCTGACTACTAAATCGACCCGAACTGCTGCGGACATCGCCCTTGACAACTCCATTGTCTCCTCCGGAGCTGGAATAGGGCTGGAACAGAGGACCCTCTCCTGGCCTCCCCACCATCGTCTCCAACCCAGCTGAATGACTTTGCATGTTTGCAGCTGCTGAGCTTCCGGACATCACACTCGGCCTACTTTCCCTAAAAACTGGACTGGTAAGTCCTTCCTGAAGCTCCCAAATAGAACCCACAGCTCTTGGACTCTCAGCCTGACGTTTATCATGCTGATTCTTGACCCCCAACTGCTCTGGGCTGGCTGCTGCCTGTGGTGCGGCAGTTGCAGACTGTCGAAACATAGTTCTCCGAGAAGTGGCTCCCCTGGCTGACTTCACGTCGTGAGCAAGGGGAGGAGGATCTTGAGTGCTTAAGTATCTGCGGTCACCAGCCTTGGAGTCATGGTTTGTGACCGATTGCCTCATCTCGGGAGAAGATTGCAGACTCCCACCATTTCCAGTGTCACCGGACAACTTTAATCTCCCAGCCAGATTTGCTGCTAACGAAGCATCCTGTGAAGCAGAGTATCTCTCAATTGGTGGAGAAGGGGCCATCCTAGGTGGAGTAGAAGTTGGCTTTCCGATGGGGCTGGAACCCGATAATGGACTACCTTGAACACCATGAGAGTTGACCCCAACTTGTGGACTCGCGAGCACACGTTGTTGAGAGTTAGCCACAGGCTGCGGACTGACCTGCACTTTCAGCGGACTTCCATCTCCAGATGCTGCTGAAGCAACCCCCCCAGCAGTTTGAGCATACTGGGACGACCAAAAGCTACCACCAGTTGGCAAGGGGTATGCCACGGACCCCCCTGTCGACCCCACGGACTGCCTCGAGTCCACCGGAAGCGGTGGAGGCCTCCTAGAAGGCATGGGACCTGCATTCGTAGGTCCGCTCACAGGGGGTGCTTGACTTCCACTCTCTGGCAGCAGACTAGATCTGCTTGGTAGCTTGTCCGGATGAGCTTTCTGAAGCTCAGCCGGAAGACTCTGATTCACCCGTCGCCACACCTGACCTATATCTGGCCTAGCACCTGGACTAAGCGCAAGCATGTCCTTAATAAGCCCCGTGACTGCATCGCTGTACAGCGGCAGCTCAGGGATTCTATAGTTCCCGTTCAGAATCTGCAACTTAGAGTCACCAGTGAATGCAGAAGTGAAATAAGCCATCCGGAATAACAGACATCCAAGAGCCCAGATATCCACCTTCTCACTGATAACCTCCCTCTGATACAGATCCCACATCTCAGGTGCCCTATACGCAGGAGTGGTATGCTTCCGAATCACATCCTCCTCCACCCCCATCTCATCGGGCTTATCAAACCGCTTATGCTTAGTCGAAGTGCTCCCAAAATCACACAGCTTCCACACACCATCCCCCCCCTGCAGCATGTTCTCCGCCTTCAAATCCCTGTGCGCAACAGGCGGCACCTGGCAATGCATGGCGCACACAGCGTTACACACATCCCGGAACATGAGCAACAGCTGCTTCTCCTCAAAGTAGCCCGCACCCCGGCTATCAAGCACATCCACCAGGTTCCGCTCGCAGTGATCCATGACCAGAAAGCACTCCTTCGTCCTCCCCATGTCATACACAGCTTGCGCATGCAGCGTCACAATATTAGGATGCCACCGCAGCTGCTCCATCACCCGCACCTCCTTCCTCACCAGATCCACCATCTCCGAGTCCGCGCAAATGATATGCTTCAGCGCATAGCTCTTCCCGGTCACCACATCCTTCACCAGGTACACACTCGACAGCCCGCCCTTCCCGATGGCGTTCCGCACCTGCAGCTTCAGTTGCCCTACATCCACCACCTTCCCCTCCAGCGAACCCCCGTGGTCCGGGTGCAGAAACTGCTTGAGCCGCCACATGATCGCATGAGCCCGGCACCTCCACGCAGTGCTGAGGAGCACAGATCTGGACCAGATCTAGCTACCTCTGCCACACAGCGCGCCTCAGCAACCAGCAGGCATGTCCTCCCTTGCCACTGGTAGGGTATGAGGCAGACACCAGCACGTGTTCTGCCGCTGCAGAATACCGCACCCTGGTGCTCCGCAGCCGGCGCCTGTGACTCTGCTTGCCCCACTGTTGCACTGCATGGCCCGGTTTCAGTTAGATCCACAGGTCGCACACCTCACACACTGCCTTCACCAGCACAAGCTCTCTCACAGTCCCAGCTCGCTCTTCGGCTCCGCTGCTAAAGCGCAATGCAATTTGCACAACCTCGGGGCATCGGAGCACGCAACTGTGGAATTGCTCACCATCGTTCGCTCGCACCCACGATCGGTTTCCGATTGCCCACGGGATCGCCTCCTCAACCACCTCTCCTGCGTAACGACGTTTAAGGAGCCACGCTCCTACCTTGCGCACACACTCGGGCCTTCTAATGGCTAGCCAATTGGTACGTAAACCCGTTTTTCACTTACCCTTCATTTTATCATTCATAAAGTACCAAATCGTGTAACAAAACTTAACATAGGATGCACCTTACAACGTGAGGTGTACATAGGCTATAGGATGGACCTTACATAGCATGTAGGGTCCATGGACTTTGTGACCTTCTTTGTTTGTGCCTTATATACTTCACATATATGTTGGCTAGGACTAGGAATCAGCCTTTGAGTTATTGCTTACTCCTATTCAATTGTGTTGAAATCTATCTCTAACTTTCATTTAAGGTGATGGTTTGGTTAAACATTGATATTTCCATTGGCTGAGTGGCGGAAGGATGCGCAACCAGCAAGACTCACAAGTACTCTCCTATGCAAGACGGCCATGTTTTCATCCCCTCGCCCTCGAGACTCATGGGGCTACGGGCAAGGACTTCTCTAGGTTAATTAAGGGGTTTGCAAAAGCCTATCACAGCCACAGGAATTGGAGGGGCCTCTCCCTTTCCTCCGTGGTCGCTTTCTTCGCCTGGTTTCCATAGCTCAGACATCGCCGGCTACCATGTTATAGGACTACCACGTAGGACTAGCGGCTTCTTCGGCACCGGTGGTAGGTAGGCCCTTCATCATCCCTGATCACGATATCTTTGGTGCAGTAGGTAGTTATGGGAAAGGCATTCGAGGGGACTAGGACTTCCCCTTTTACTATTAGCCCTTTTTGGGTTGTTCCTCCTCAGACTTCAAGGGTAGATGGGATTCCCCATCTCGCCTATTAATAACGTCTACTCTTCCATTTCCTCATATGTGATGATAGTCTGGCTGGCTACCAATGCGTTGGCGTAGTCCAACAGTTACACAACATATCCTTCCAGCATCAGTTCAAAATTACGCGGGAAGATAGGAGGGAGCGCGGATTCAAAACGGTTATGCGAGGGAAGCAATATTCGACATATAATTATTGGTCCATCAACGAAGGGCTCGAGTTCTTGAAACATATACCTCCTGGTCCTATGTTTGCAGCACCATTGGTCCCACTTGAAGTGAGAAGCAAGAAAGCACATGCGGAAGGAAGGGACCCGGAGAGATCACTTGTGGTTGTACGAGCCAAGTTAGAGGAGAAATTAAAAGCTGTCTTGGGTGAAGAGGAACAGGCTTGGTGGGAATCGTTTTGGGAAGAACAGGTGGCAATTGTGGAGACCATTAATTTGCGAGCCCAACAGGATTTGAAGACTCCATGGCAATTGTACAACCGTGAGGGAGCTGAGGTTCTGTTGCGTCTGATAACAGTTCCAGATGTATAAGTTCTTCCTCATCCACTTTTAAGGGAAGTTCCTTGCCGAGACATGTATGTTAGCAAATCGGCCACACACTTCCTTTATCGTTCAATTTGTGATCGGTGGGTTAGGAGTATAAGCATTTTCCAACACTGCAATCAGTTTTGATAGAGTGAACGTCTATGCGTGCCTCAAGACTGTAGAAAATCGAGGAAGCATCCACTTGATTATGAGTGTGGCCAACCAGTAGGAAGCCCACCTTGATCTTGTCAAACACACAGAAAGCAACCAATATATTAAGATAAAAAAAAAAAGCAAAGCATTCTTATTCTCCCGAGCCGTGTTGTCTAACTGCAAGTACAGGATCTAAGGAGGCAAACCCTTGTACTTTAATACAACATGCTGAATGACGGCGATCGTGAGGTTGGCATCGTTCCGGATGTTTCCAAACTCGATGAACAACTTTGCTGACATTTGTGTAGTTGTAAGCAAGACACCCCATTACATGGAAATCTAGATGCGGATCCGTGTCCGCATTGTTCTTCGGAAGATGCATAAAATGTGGAAGCTGTGTCTTCTATTGGTCCATCCCGTCTATTGAAAGTCCAATATACTTTGCTGGATTGGCATAGCATTTGACGCTGAGTTTCGTGGAGGACACCATTCAGCCCTTCCTACTCCCCCGAGTTAAGTAGACATATTACAGAGTCCTCAATGTGCGGCCCAAGTGACTAAGGCAAGAAACACAACCTTAGACCATATGCAAATACGTAGAGACAAAGCTGTCTCTTTCTAGAACAAACGCACTCACTTTACTAGCTTATTTGCTCCCTCAAAGAACCGACCAAGGGCTCTTGAGGATTCACTAACTACTCAATGGGAAGCATTCCGTTATCAATTAGCTTGTGGATAACCACCAACACACAAACATCGAGCACCCGAATTTGGGCTTGAGAGGAAAAAAAACAGGGCCCTTAGGAATAGTCACACAGTCCACTTTTTGGAACAAAGCTTGCCGAATCTACAAATGAAGATGTCGATTTTGAAATTTTTTTAGACTACCTGTGCTCAAGACCAACTTGCTCGGTTGAACATGCTGGCCCTTCTCATGAAGCACATGGCAGTTTTGTTTCAATTTCTCAAACTTGGAGTTGTTCATCAGAGGTGATATCGTTTATGAAATAGGCTGTGTTTCGGGTTAACAACTTTCCCTTCCCAAGCACATCTATGGTGGAAGCGGAGCGGTGCCTGAAAGCTTTATCAGCACTCGACTCAAGCACAGGGTCTCTAACACCTATTGGCAAGCTATGGCAGTTTACCCTGTCAGTCCACGCCATGCGTGAATGCTGCGTGCAGCACTTGAATCAGCTCAGAGTCTAGAGCTTTTACAACCAAAATGTGCTTCAAGTTTGTTTCTTGGCCTGTGCAGTAGCCACCGTTGCTGCACTCAGCCTTGAAAATCCACTGTTGAAAGATATTAGCTCAGCATTTGATTCTACGGGCGATCCGTTGCATGGCACTGTGCTGGTAGGTCCAACAGAAATGGATCCTGAGGTCACAGCCAGCGAGGAACCGAACACATTAGCCCTAGAGAAGGCAGAGAGGAAGTTGCGGAGAAGAGCCATCAATGTAGCTCATGCCAAGTTTTGATCGCGGTGATGCTCTCTGCACCATGTGACCACTGCATGCTTATGGGCATTTTGCGGAGAGTGAACTGTTTTGCAAAGTGAACTTTCTACGTGAAAGGACTATGCATGGGATGTTAAAGCTCAGGCAGCAACGTCTACGGCGAGTGATGCATTTCAGTCCAGAGGCAGGAGCAGGGCCAGAAGTTGTCAGCAGGCTAGCTGAGAGTGAAACAGCCTGGAGACAACCTCATCTAAAGGTGGATGCTCAACATGAGACACTCTTGCAGAAAGCTATCTGCACGTGAGCACGTGAGCACTGGCTAGTTCCTCATTATTTTTCTCAGGGTCGTCCTTACAACTGCAAGAACCAGCTGCAAAACGATGCACACGGTACCCATCCCTTACAACAATGTCTCTATGTTCAAGCCTTGACATGATCTCCGTGGAACTATGGCAGTCACTGCACATGCGGAAGGAAGGGACCGGAGAGATCACTTGTGGTTGGTTATGAGCCAAGTTAGAGGAGAAATTAAAAGTCTTTGGGTGAAGAGGAACAGCTTGGTGGGAATCGTTTTGGGAAGAACAGTGGCAATTGTGGAGACCATTAATTTGCGAGCCCAACAGATTTGAAGACTCCATGGCAATTGTACAACCGTGAGGGAGCCGAGGTTCCGATACAGCCGATGTATAAGTTCTTCCTCATCCACTTTTAAGGGAAGTTCCTTGCCGAGACATGTATGTTAGCAAATCGGCCACACACTTCCTTTATCGCTCAATTTGTGATCGGTGGGTTAGAGTATAAGCATTTTCCAACACCGCAATCGCTTTGATAGAGTGAACGCTATGCGTGCCTCAAGATCAGAAAATCGAGGAAGCATCCACTTGATTATGAGTGTGGCCAACCAAGAGGAAGCCCACCTTGATCTTGTCAAACACGTAAAGCAACCAATATATTAAGATAAAAAAGCAAAGCATTCTTATTCTCCCGAGCCGTGTTGTCTAACTGCAAGTACAGGATCTAAGGAGGCAAACCCTTGTACTTTAATACAACATGTGAATGACGGCGATCGTGAGGTTGGCATCGTTCGGATGTTTCCAAACTCGATGAACAACTTTGCTGACATTTGTGTAGTTGTAAGCAAGACACCCCATTACATGGAAATCTAGATGCGGATCCGTGTCCGCATTGTTCTTCGGAAGATGCATAAAATGTGGAAGCAGTGTCTATTGGTCCATCCGTCTATTGAAAGTCCAATATACTTTCTTTGGATTGGCATAGCATTTGACGCCGAGTTTCGTGGAGGACACCATTCAGCCTTCCTACTCCCCGAGTTAAGTAGACATATTACTGAGTCCTCAATGCGGCCCAAGTGACTAAGGCAAGAAACACAACCTTAGACCATATGCAAATACGTAGAGACAAAGCTGTCTCTTTCTAGAACAAACGCACTCACTTTACTAGCTTATTTGCTCCCTCAAAGAACCGACCAAGGGCTCTTGAGGATTCACTAACTACTCAATGGGAAGCATTCCGTTATCAATTAGCTTGTGGATAACCACCAACACACAAACATCGAGCACCTGAATTTGGGCTTGAGAGGAAAAAACAGGGCCCTTAGGAATAGTCACACAGTCCACTTTTGGAACAAAGCTTGCCGAATCTACAAATGAAGATGTCGATTTTGAAATTTTTTAGACTACCTGTGCTCAAGACCAACTTGCTCGGTTGAACATGCTGGCCCTTCTCATGAAGCACATGGCAGTTTTGTTTCAATTTCTCAAACTTGGAGTTGTTCATCAGAGGTGATATCGTTTATGAAATAGGCTGTGTTTCGGGTTAACAACTTTCCCTTCCCAAGCACATCTATGGTGGAAGCGGAGCGGTGCCTGAAAGCTTTATCAGCACTCGACTCAAGCACATCTATGGTGGAAGCGGAGCGGTGCCTGAAAGCTTTATCAGCACTCGACTCAAGCACAGGGTCTCTAACACCTATTGGCAAGCTATCTGCACGTGAGCACGTGAGCACTGGCTAGTTCCTCATTATTTTTCTCAGGGTCGTCCTTACAACTGCAAGCACCAGCTGCAAATCGATGCACACGGTACCCATCCCTGACAACAATGTCTCTCTGTTCAAGCTTTGACATGATCTCCGTGGAACTGTGGCAGTCACTGCACATGCGTAGATTTTTTGTTACCACCAGAGGTGTCCCACTCGGCGTGTTCAAGAGACCAAACGCCAGAGCTAGCTTCTCAGCATGCCCACAAAGCGCATCTTCCTTTTCCTTCTCACACAGTGGCTTCAACACCAACTTTGTGTAGTTGTAAGCAAGACACCCCATTACATGGAAATCTAGATGCGGATCCGTGTCCGCATTGTTCTTCGGAAGATGCATAAAATGTGGAAGTCTTCTATTGGTCCATCCGTCTATTGAAAGTCCAATATACTTTTGGATTGGCATAGCATTTGTGAGTTTCGTGGAGGACACCATTCACCTTCCTACTCCCCGAGTTAAGTAGACATATTACTGAGTCCTCAATGCGGCCCAAGTGACTAAGGCAAGAAACACAACCTTAGACCATATGCAAATACGTAGAGACAAAGCTGTCTCTTTCTAGAACAAACGCACTCACTTTACTAGCTTATTTGCTCCCTCAAAGAACCGACCAAGGGCTCTTGAGGATTCACTAACTACTCAATGGGAAGCATTCCGTTATCAATTAGCTTGTGGATAACCACCAACACACAAACATCGAGCACCTGAATTTGGGCTTGAGAGGAAAAAAACAGGGCCCTTAGGAATAGTCACACAGTCCACTTTTGGAACAAAGCTTGCCGAATCTACAAATGAAGATGTCGATTTTGAAATTTTTTAGACTACCTGTGCTCAAGACCAACTTGCTCGGTTGAACATGCTGGCCCTTCTCATGAAGCACATGGCAGTTTGTTTCAATTTCTCAAACTTGGAGTTGTTCATCAGAGGTGATATCGTTTATGAAATAGGCTGTGTTTCGGGTTAACAACTTTCCCTTCCCAAGCACATCTATGGTGGAAGCGGAGCGGTGCCTGAAAGCTTTATCAGCACTCGACTCAAGCACAGGGTCTCTAACACCTATTGGCAAGCTATGGCAGTTTACCCTGTCAGTCCACGCCATGCGTGAATGCTGCGTGCAGCACTTGAATCAGCTCAGAGTCTAGAGCTTTTACAACCAAAATGTGCTTCAAGTTTGTTTCTTGGCCTGTGCAGTAGCCACCGTTGCTGCACTCAGCCTTGAAAATCCACTGTTGAAAGATATTAGCTCAGCATTTGATTCTACGGGCGATCCGTTGCATGGCACTGTGCTGGTAGGTCCAACAGAAATGGATCCTGAGGTCACAGCCAGCGAGGAACCGAACACATTAGCCCTAGAGAAGGCAGAGAGGAAGTTGCGGAGAAGAGCCATCAATGTAGCTCATGCCAAGTTTTGATCGCGGTGATGCTCTCTGCACCATGTGACCACTGCATGCTTATGGGCATTTTGCGGAGAGTGAACTGTTTTGCAAAGTGAACTTTCTACGTGAAAGGACTATGCATGGGATGTTAAAGCTCAGGCAGCAACGTCTACGGCGAGTGATGCATTTCAGTCCAGAGGCAGGAGCAGGGCCAGAAGTTGTCAGCAGGCTAGCTGAGAGTGAAACAGCCTGGAGACAACCTCATCTAAAGGTGGATGCTCAACATGAGACACTCTTGCAGAAAGCTATCTGCACGTGAGCACGTGAGCACTGGCTAGTTCCTCATTATTTTTCTCAGGGTCGTCCCTTACAACTGCAAGAACCAGCTGCAAAACGATGCACACGGTACCCATCCCTTACAACAATGTCTCTATGTTCAAGCCTTGACATGATCTGCGTGGAACTATGGCAGTCACTGCACATGCGTAGATTCTTTGTTACCACCAGAGGTGTCCCACTCGGAGTGTTCAAGAGACCAAACGCCAGAGCTAGCTTCTCAGCATGCCCACAGAGCGCATCTTCCTTTTCCTCCTCACACACTGACTTCAACACCAACTTTGTGTCAGGTACGTGGCCTCCTTCCTGCTTCAGACGTGTATTCGTGCTCTCTACCTTAAGCGCAATATCCCCTCTTTTTTCCCCCACTAGAAACCTATGTACCTCCTTATTCACCTCAATAGTCGCCACTGCAGGTTTCTTGATAGCCCTTGCTACCCTTCTCTGTGTCTCAATCCTATTTACATCGGTCCACCGACCTGCATCCGCATAGGCATTGGCCATGAGCACATAGGCGGGGCCCTCCTGGGGGTCCAGCGACACGATGCTTTCAAAACACCAAATCGCCCTTTCTATATCCCCGTGACTTTTGCAGGCATTCAACAAACACGTCAAGCCCACAACATTACTTTGGCCCTCACATGATAAGAGCATCCTCTCTGCCTCATCTAAATGGCCAGCACGCCCAAGAAGATCAATCATGCAGGTATAATGCTCAATAGTAGGATTGATGCCGTGCTGTTCAGCCATGGAATTAAAATGCTGGCGACCCTCCTGGACCAGCCCCTCGTGACTGCATGCTACTAAAAGGCAAGTAAAAGTAGCATCATTAGGCTGAATGCCGGCAACTAACATCTCGTCAAAACAAGCTAGTGCTTCGTGACCTTCATCACAAGTACCATACCCAGATATGAGGGCGGTCCATGTCACCACATCTTTCGTGGCCAAGCTGTCAAAAACCTGGCGGGCATCTTCCAGTTCACCACATTTTGCGTACATGTCCACTAAGCAGTTGCCAACCACTACGTCATCCAGCAGTCCCCTTTCCATAATCTGTGAGTGCAGCTGCCTGCCCTTCTGTAAGGCTCCAGTGCTTCCACAGGCCTTCAGAAGGCAAGCAAATGTAACATGATCAGCCAAAATGAGACCCGCCTCCTCCATTTGTCCATACACAACAAGCGCCTCTTGGCCGAGTCCTTGCTGTGCATACCCAGCAATCAGGGCGGTCCATGTCACCACATCCTTTGTGGCCAAGCTTTCAAAAACCTGGCGTGCACATTCTAGTTCACCACATTTTGCATACATGTCCACCAGGCAGGTGCCGACCAGTACGTTATCCAGCAGTCCTCTTTCCACAATCTGCGAGTGCAGCTGCCTGCCCTTCCGTAAGCCACCAGTGCTCGCACAGGCCTTCAGAAGGCAAGAAAAGGTAACATCATTAGCCAAAAGCAGGCCCTCCTGCTCCATCTGTCCATACACAACAAGGGCCTCATGTCCGAACCCTTGCTGTGCATACCCAGCAATCAGGGCATTCCATGTCACCACATCCTTTGTGGCCATGCTGTCAAAACCTGGCGTGCATCTTCCAGTTCACCACATTTTGCATACATGTCCACCAGGCAGTTGCCAACAAACAAGTTAGCAGGAATGCCACTGTGCAACACATCACAGTGCACTTTTCTGCCAGATTCCAAGTCGGCGGCAATGCACAAGCTTGAAGGCAGCTACAAAGACGTGAGCATCCGCCTTCACTCCTGACCTACGCATCTCATGGTACAGTTGTATGGCCTCATTAGGTTTCCCATGCTTAGCGTACGGAGATTATGGAAAACCACATGAAGGCATCTGGTTGCCACCTGGTGAACACATCCATGGCCTCCTCTAGCCTACCTCCACATGCATACATGCGCAAGATATGGTTCCCCAAGTATGCATCCGACTCGAACCCAAGTTTGACACTGAGATCATGAACTCGTCGCCCCACAACCAAATCCTTCTTAGCTGTACACAGTTTTAGCACACTGTAAAACAGAGACGGAGAAATAGCAGAGTCTATCTGCGCCAGAGATTCCAGAGCTCTAACGGCGTCAGAAAGCTTCCCCTGCTGACATAGCATGCTCACCGTTCCAGCAGTTACGACGCCCATTTCCGATCCTGCATGCCTGCCAGGTTCAGGCTTAGCCGGAGAGCTCGACTTGGAAGGAAAGGGACCATGACCCATCTGCATATCCAAGGAAACGAGCTGCTCATCAACCCAAGCTGGCTTAAACATGTTTAACCACAGGACCTCGCCGGACCCCTTACGCCGGAAGTCAGGCGAACGGGAGCTCTTCTTATCTCGTCTGTTGTCCCACCACATGGTAGGCTCCAGAAAAATTGTTGCCACAAGTGCTCCTGCTCCTGCTCCTGCTTCTGGCAACGACCATCGCCAGAAAACCCGTCCCCACCCAAACATTTTCTCGGAAGTGGAAGTGCTGGGCTCCTTACAATGCTGCACCTGGGCTCTGTTTGCCAGGGATTCACTCCCAAAGTGAGGTGAGGAGGGGCTGCTGGTAGAATTCCTGTACATACACCAATTTGCTGTGTCCAGAAAGATTCTGGTTGCCATACTGTGGCCATCGTTCAGGGACCGCTGTCGGACGATGAGGCTCACAACGACCATGGCAGGATGCCCAGGTGCTGTGTGTGACCACACCGTACGGGCTGCCTCCGATGAGCCCAAACCCCTACGCATGAACATGAATGCAAGCAAGAATCTATTACATGTCTGAACATATGTAGAGCATTCTATGCAGTCCACTAAAGGCTGCGTCTCGATCTCCCAAGCGATAAATGCTTCGCGGGTCTGGAATCCGCATGCCCAGGCCAGGGTCACACCTCTTCTCTTCACATCTTCGCATACGCATATAGGGATGGGTCGATGAATCTCTCAAGGGACCCCGACGACAGGGAATTTCATGGCAAAATGTAGAATTGTTAGCACGATTTCGACAGTGAAAGGGATATCGTGGTGTGCCATTCGAGAGGTAGGTGACAAAACAAATATGCGTAGAGCTGCTTGAGAGGAGTCCGGTAGGAATCGGGAATTTCCACGCTGCCAATGGCTTCCGCAACCTCCTCCTTCCCAGCACGGGTGGCAGCCGCTCCCAAGATCGTGTAACGTCCGGTGTCCATCACTGTACCGGGCACCCAACCGGGTGAGCTCAACCCATCCCGGTGCAGGCCCTTGAATCCAACAGGGCGCAGGCATCCGGAGTGTCGCAAATTCTGGCAAGAACGGCATTCCAGTCGTCCATGGAGTCCGATGCCTCCTCCATTTGTCCATACACAACAAGCGCCTCTTGGCCGAGTCCTTGCTGTGCATACCCAGCAATCAGAATGGTCCCTGTCACCACATCCTTTGTGGCCAAGCTTTTAAAACCCGGCGTGCATCTTCCAGTTCACCACATTTTGCATACATGTCCACCAGGCAGGTGCCGACCAGTACGTTATCCAGCAGTCCTCTTTCCACAATCTGCGAGTGCAGCTGCCTGCCCTTCCGTAAGCCACCAGTGCTCGCACAGGCCTTCAGAAGGCAAGAAAAGGTAACATCATTAGCCAAAAGCAGGCCCTCCTGCTCCATCTGTCCATACACAACAAGGGCCTCATGTCCGAACCCTTGCTTGGTGAACCCAGCTATCAGGGCATTCCATGTCACCACATCCTTTGTGGCCATGCTGTCAAAAACCTGGCGTGCATCTGTCAGTTCACCACATTTTGCATACATGTCCACCAGGCAGTTGCCAACAAACAAGTTAGCAGGAATGCCACTGTGCAACAGATCACAGTGCACTTTTCTGCCAGATTCCAAGTCGGCGGCAAGTGCACAAGCTTGAAGGGCAGCTACAAAGACGTGAGCATCCGCCCTCACTCCCGACCTACGCATCTCATGGTACAGCTGTATGGCCTCCTTAGGTTTCCCATGCTTAGCGTACGCGGAGATTATGGAAAACCACATGAAGGCATCTGGTTTACCCACCGTGGTGAGCACATCCATGGCCTCCTCTAGCCTACCTCCACAAGCATACATGCGCAAGATATGGTTCCCCAAGTACGCATCCGTCTCGAACCCAAGTTTGACACTGAGATCATGAACTCGTCGCCCCACAACCAAGTCTTTCTTAACTGTACACAGTTTCAGCACAGTGTAAAACAGAGACCGAGAAATAGCAGAATCCGTCTGCGCCAGACATTCCAGGGCTCCAACGGCCTCAGAAAGCTTCCCCTGCTGACATAACATGCTCACGGTTCCAGCAGTTACGACGCCCGTTTCCCATCCCTCACGCCTGCCAGGTTCAGGCTTATCCGGTGAGCTCGGCTTGGAAGGAAAGGGACCATGACCCATCTGCATATCCAAGGTAACGAGCTGCTCATCAACCCAGGCTGGCTTTAACATGTTTAACCAAAGGACCTCGCCTGACCCCTTACGCCGGAAGTGAGGTGAACGGGAGCTCTTCTTATCTCGCCTGTTGTCCCACCACATGGTAGGCTCCAGAAAGAATTGTTGCCACAAGTGCTCCTGCTCCTGCTCCTGCTTCTGGCAACGACCATCGCCAGAAAACCCGTCCCCACCCAAACATTTTCTCGGAAGTGGAAGTGCTGGGCTCCTTACAATGCTGCACCTGGAGGCTCTGTTTGCCAGGGATTCACTCCCCAAAGTGAGGTGAGGAGGGGCTGCTGGTAGAATTCCTGTACATACACCAATTTGCTGTGTCCAGAAAGATTCTGGTTGCCATACTGTGGCCATCGTTCAGGGACCGCTGTCGGACGATGAGGCTCACAACGACCATGGCAGGATGCCCAGGTGCTGTGTGTGACCACACCGTACGGGCTGCCTCCGATGAGCCCAAACCCCTACGCATGAACATGAATGCAAGCAAGAATCTATTACATGTCTGAACATATGTAGAGCATTCTATGCAGTCCACTAAAGGCTGCGTCTCGATCTCCCAAGCGATAAATGCTTCGCGGGTCTGGAATCCGCATGCCCAGGCCAGGGTCACACCTCTTCTCTTCACATCTTCGCATACGCATATAGGGATGGGTCGATGAATCTCTCAAGGGACCCCCGACGACAGGGAATTTCATGGCAAAATGTAGAATTGTTAGCACGATTTCGACAGTGAAAGGGATATCGTGGTGTGCCATTCGAGAGGTAGGTGACAAAACAAATATGCGTAGAGCTGCTTGAGAGGAGTCCGGTAGGAATCGGGAATTTCCACGCTGCCAATGGCTTCCGCAACCTCCTCCTTCCCAGCACGGGTGGCAGCCGCGCTCCCAAGATCGTGTAACGTCCGGTGTCCATCACTGTACCGGGCACCCAACCGGGTGAGCTCCAACCCATCCCGGTGCAGGCCCTTGGAATCCAACAGGGCGCAGGCATCCGGAGTGTCGCAAATTCTGGCAAGAACGGCATTCCAGTCGTCCATGGAGTCCGATGCCTCCTCCAACGGGATCACATCCGCGAACCCAACACACAGATCCTGCACAATCCGCCGGCGAACGGATTCCAAGAAGGTTGCAACCCAGATGCGGCACATGGGCTGTGTCACCAGCGCAAGCCTGCGGCGGAGATCGTCTGCCTCCCGATCGCAGCCCTCCCCCCGGCTGTGAATCATGTCCTCCCGGCCGCGCCAGGTCTGGAGAGCGTTCTGGGCGGAGGCCAGGTCCTGCTCCTTGCATTCCAGGGCTGTCTTGGAGTGTTGCAGGGAGGAAGCCTGCTGCTTCCCCCGCTCCTCGGATGCCCGCACAAGAGCCCTCAGCCTGGCCGCCTCCTCTGCCCCGGCCCCCGCCGCGGCCTGTAGCCTGGACAGCATGCCGGGGAGCAATCCCTGGGCCGAAGGGTGCAGACCACGGTACGATTCGCAGCGCTCGCGCCACAATGCGGCCATGGAGTTTTCGTGGAGACGGAGAAGGTGAACGAGCTCCTGGGTTGCGTGGCTGATGTGCTTGAGGGTGCACCGGAGCTGGGTGATGGAGCTCGAGAGGGGCTGGCTATGGCGTTTAGGGTTCAGGACGATGGCCGCGTTGGTGAAATTCTGGAAGGCGCTGGCGGCTCTGTCGAGCGGCAGGCTGGGGATGGTGAACCAGTTGTAGGTGGAGGGGTGGAACTCTGGCAGGCCTCGGGGGATCAGGAAGCGGTCGATCTGTTGGTGCATCAGAGTAGGGATTTCGTGGATGGCCAGGGCTGCGGGAGGATGGCGGACGTCCAGTGTCTGCATGCAGTCTGTGTAGATGAAGGCGCACTGGATAGAACTTCCTCTGTCGGGGTTGGGTTTGTCGCTGTCCGGTGCCGTGGCCGGGTCTGGTACCTCCGCCAGCTCCTCATTGTGGGTTAGCTTCTGCTGGATTTGGGTGTAGACTTCCCTGATTCTGCCCACAACGTCCATCTCGTGTGACATCCATGTGGAGTCCTGGTCCTCGGAGCTTAGCGGGTGGTGGGTTTCCTCCGTGTACACCCTCGGCCTCCCGCAGCCCATGCATTTGAGACGACTCGGGTCTGAGGAGAAGAAGGAACGCGTTTCCCACTCCTCTTTGGTCTTGGCTGCTGTGGCCTCTTTCTCTTCAAGTTTGCGCAACTTCAGCTTCTGTTTCTCGATCTCCTTGTCCCTATCTGCTACCTGCTGGATCACCTTGCCGACTTCCTTGTGGCCATCTCGAATCTTTGGTTCTAAGCTCGCCGCCTGCTTGATTCTGTCGTCTATTTTCTGCTGCAAGCCGGCCAGATCCTCTTGTGCTTTTGAAGTCTCCTGTTTCAAGGAAGCGAGTTCTCGCCTCAGTTGCACTACCTGATTCTGGGGCCCGTCGGGGGGTTTCGGGGCTTGGGAGAAGGACACCACCCGGTGCAGCGCTGAGGTTCTTGAAGGCTGAGGTGAGGAATCGGTGGAAGGTGCAGGAGTCGGGTCAGGAGGAGTCTGTGCAGGTTCAGGTGCTGATGCTGATGGTGCAAGGTTTTCGGCATCCACCATCTTCCTCAGCACTCTCCTTTCCCTTCCTTCCTAGAGATCATTTCACTGCAGGTACAAACCCTGGCAATCCTGATCGTGGACGTGTCACAGTTGATGTGAGCCTTGCTTGTGCCAGAGCTCCAGATTGACGCACCTTTGCAAGTGCCTGTATATCAACCTGACTCCTGCTGGGACAGTCGCGTCCCTTGGATGGGGCTCCATGAGCGTGTCGCACCATGCTTCGGCTTCTCTTGAAACTGTGATATCATCATCTTTGTGCCATACAGGTGGCAGTTGTGCCATCTGCCGTGTTTCTTCACATGTCCACACAGGGAACCTGCATCCAAACTTCGATTCTTTACAAAGAAGGTTGTGGGTGATTTTGGGCAGTTGGAAGTGTCTTGGCAAATGCAAGTGCTTGTCCTCTTCAGCAGAGGAATCAAGTTACTGATTGTGGAGGGCACAACCATCGAGTGAAGGTCTCAGGAGAGCACCGATGAGTTGCTGGTGACATGCCTGCTGTAGAGCTTGGAAGAGGGCTCTTGTGGAGGGCGTTTCTTTGCACCCGGACCCGACAAGCTTGTGGGTTGCCACAGTCGGTCGCGGACCATACACCCTTGCAACGTGTGCCGAATTACTCGTCTTCGCCTGGCTGGCCAGATGATACGGAGCCTCTCAGCCCTGCAGGACACGAATTTGAAGTGAGCGCTGAAACAGTGCGCAATCTGTGTCAGCAGGGGCAGCTCCATGAGGCCGTTGACGCTCTGGAAGGTCTGTTACAGGCAGTGCAGGCTGACTGTCGTGTTTCCAAAACTCTCCTCTACACCGTCCTCAAAAACTGTGCGGTTAGGAAGGATGTGGTTCTGGGCCGCCGTCTGCATACTCTGATGGTGAAAATTGGGTTTCATTTGGACACGTTCTTGTGCAACCACATTTTGCGGATGTATGCTTCTCACGCCAGCTTGCAGGAAGCGATGGCTGTGTTCACCTCGGTTGCCACACCAGATGCCTTCATGTGGTCGTCCATCATTTCTGCCCATGTTAGACATGGGCAGGCTGTGCAGGCCATAGAGCTGTATCATGGGATGCGCAGGTCGAGGGTGAAGCCAGACGGGCATGTGTTTGTCTCAGCGCTACAGGCCTGCGCGAGAGCAGCAGACCTGAAATCTGGGCAGCTGGTCCATGCTGATGTGCTGGCCGCTGGTGGTGAGCCAGATGTGTTTGTTTGCAGTTGCTTGGTGGGCATGTATGCAAAGTGCGGGAGTCTGGAGCAAGCCAGGAGCGTGTTTGACAGGCTTCCTGAGAAGAATGTGGTGACCTGGACCTCTTTGATTTTAGGCTATTCCCAGCAGGGAATGGGGCAGGAAGCCCTTCATCTTTACAGTGATATGCGACATGAAGGTGTGGCTGCACCCAATTCGGTGACATATGTCTGCCTCCTGCAAGCATGTGCAAGTGTGGGCTTCACGGCTCTGGAGAAGGGGAAGCAGCTTCATGCACAGATTGGAGAGCAAGGGCTTCATGGTAATATGTTTGTGGCTAACAGTTTGGTCAACATGTATGCAAAGTGTGGCAGCCTAGAGGAGGCCCAGAGCCTGTTCGATGGACTGCGTCGGAAGGATGTCGTGACGTGGAATGCCATGATAGCAGGATATGCCCAGCAAGGCATGGTTCAGGAAGCCCTCCGTCTTTACCGTGCTATGCAGCAAGGAGGTGGTGCATCACCTAATTCGGTGACATTTGTGTGCCTCCTGCAAGCATGTGCAAATGTGGCAGCTTTGCATCCAGGAAAGCAGCTACATGCTGAGATTGTGCAACAAGGGCTCCAGGCTGATGTGTTTGTAGCCATCAGTTTGATAAATATGTATGCAAAGTCTGGCAGCATGCTTGATGCACAGGTGGTGTTTGATGCCTTGCCCGAAAGAGACGATGTCGCCTGGAATGCACTGATTGCTGGATACACTCGTCAGGGAAACAGTGCCAAGGTCTTGGACCTGGTCCACAGAATGAGAGAGGATGGGTTGCGGCCAAATGGCATCACGTTCCTCAACGTTCTAACAGTGTGCAGTCACGCGGGTCTTGTGACACAGGGGCGGGAGTGCTTTGAGGCTATGAGCAGACACTACTGTATCCCTCGCACCACAGAGCATTATGCATGCATTGTGGATCTCCTGGGTCGTGCCGGCCATCTTGACGAAGCACTAGCAGTGGTGAGGGCCATGCCCCTAGTGCCCCATGCTGCAGTTTGGCGCACTCTATTAAGTGCTTGCCGGAAGTGGGGCAACGTGGAGGTGGGACGCCATGCATTTGATGAAGTAGTAAAGCTAGATGAAACAGATGCTGCTCCATACGTATTAATGTCAAACTTGTACACCAGTGTCCACATGTGGGAGCAGGCAGAGGAGATGCAGGCTAGGAGAATAGGCATTGGGGCATGGAAGCAGCCAGGCCAGAGCTGGTGGACAGACATCCATGGAGAGGTGCACAGCTTTCTGGTTGGGGATAAAAGCCACCACGAGAGTGAAGGGATATATGCACTTCTGCAACACCTGGTTCCCAAAATGAAGAACCAGGGGTATGTCCCATATCTGGAATCTGCTGCACTGCAGGACACATACGATGACATAAGCAAGGTGGTCATTTGTGCCGGCACAATGAAAGCTGGTTGTGCCCAATGCTCTCAATAAGATCCCCAAGGCGATCCCCACCATGTGCCTTGTGAACTATGTGTGTACAGGCTACATACAACAAGGCATGCACATTGTGCACAGCAACGCCCAATAACGCCACTGTTAACAGCATAAGCATGGAAAGCATCCTAGCTGCCACAATCAGATACGAAGAGAACTAATATAAAGCTGAACATAAGCATCCATCTTTGTGCAATAAGGAGAACATATGCATTCTGAGGCAATGAACTTTCTACTTACATACCTTTCTTCGTGTCGGCTCTTGTGTGTGTACCAAAGAGACTTTGAAGTTGGTTACACATACATAGACATGCTGAGAGATAGACACACAACTTCGTGGTTCAGCGCCTTGGCCATAAGCAGTACATACTGAGTGGAGCTCCCTATGCCCTTACTCAACTGCCTAGGTACTTAAGTCCTTTCCGTATGCTTTTACAAAGATCTTGGAATCAAGTATCTCCTATGGCTTTCCTAATGTCTTCGAATCACAAACCAAATGTCGAACATGGCTTTGCTCAAGTGGACTCCCTCTGCCTTTACTCAAGTCTTGGAATCAAACATTGATTTTCAGAGAACATGGTTTTCCTGCACATGTCTTTGAAGTACTCAAGTCTAAGTAGATTTGAGGACATGTGGCTTTGGAGTACGAGAAGACAAGGGGACGAGGGAGGCGGGATCGGTGGGTTTCCAAAGACAAGAATGAGCATTTGTTTGGGGATGGGTTGCTCAAATCTTCGAATCAAATTGGTATGAGTTTTCGGAAACATGGCTTTGCAGTGGCCCTGTGCACTACTAGGTATGCCATAGCCTCCTCCTCGTGATACGAAGCGAGACCCAAAGCGTGTAAAATTCAATCAATCACTGTAGAGTAATTTCAGATCTTTAAAGATATCATCGGCAGCTTTTGCCAAGTGAGGCGTGCGAAGAGATGGAAGATGCTCTCAATTGCTATGAAGAGATCAAAGGATCGGATTCATACAAAATTTTCAAGGAAGAGAAGCAAATCCGGGCGGCCAGTAGTACATTCCACACAGCCCCGCGGTGTTGCTTGGATATCGCAGCATGCACATGAATCCGAGCTCTCCCCACCAGGTGCCCCACGAGTTCTTGAGAACCCAGAAATTTTCCTCGCTGCTGGCGTTGGTGCCGTATCCGACCACCAGCATGGCGTGATCGACTGTGGTCCCGCACGGGCCGGTGAACACTCCTCCTGCGTAGTGCTGGCGGTGTCGATCTTGCTTGCCGACATCGCCTTGAACTCGGGGTTTGTCATGTCCGAAAATTGGTTCAGTCCCAAGTCGTATGCGGCTTCTCGATTCCGAGAGTGAATGTAGAAGAAGTTGTCGATGAAGATAGAAAACCGACACTTCCTTTCTTCATGGCTTTGATACACACGTCCGTGTTGCATCGCCCACTTATCGAACAACGCTTCAAGTGATTCTGCAGACTTGACATCGTCTCCGGTATATCCATGAAGAGCCTTATCAGCAACCACCTTGGCCACAGCAACGCCCAACAACGCTACTGTCAACATCATAAGCAAGGAAAGCATCGCAGCTGCCATACAAAGAAAGCTAATAGAAATCTGAACTCAAGGATGTCTCTTTGTGCAATGAGGAGAATGCATTCGACGGCCTACGCCTCATAGTGGCCACCTCCACCAAGTAAGAGAAAGAGGCTTGATAAGAAAGTAAAAAGGTCTTCAAGCCAGACCAGTGGTTTTTGTCTGGCTCTACCGAAGTCTTGGGCTCCTGGTTGGAAAAGCTGGCGGCGTCCTTCTTGCCTATAGTAAAGGATGGCTTCCTTGTGTTTTATTTTTTCGTCTGTCTTTAGGAGCTACACAAGCTGTGTGTAACTTGGGTACACAAGGACATGCTGAGATGAGAACTGCGTGGTTCATCAAACTTGGGCCCAAATCAGTACATGATGAGATTCGGAGCGAGATCATACTGTGCTCCTTTGGGGATCCGGTTGCTGATATTGTGTTCCCTTGGGGGAACGGATTGTTGTTACTGTGACCCCTACCGTTCCGTTCCGTTCTCGATATTGCTATCGTTCTTCAGGAAAGCTCCACTCTACATACATATCTTTCACAGTTCAGATCGCTTTACTCAAGTCTTCGAATCAGATGCTATGCAGTACCCTAGGCCATTTCGCAATTGTCCAGGTACTCAAGTCGATTCCGTGTGCCCTTTACTCAAGTCTTAAAATCAAATATTTTCTATGCCTATCCCTCATTTTTATATATTTTTAAACTTGGCTTTGCGGTTATCAATTGGACTTCATGTGCCTTTACTCAAGTCTTCCAATCAAATATTAACTTAAAAAAAAATTGGTGTTCCAGCAAAGGCATGTCTTTGGAGTACCTACTCAAGTTAAGTTGATTTCAAGGGAGCATATGGCTTTGCAATATTCATAAGTCTTTGAATCAAATGGGTAGATAAGTACGTTTCAAAAACATGTCTTTGCAGTAGCCCCACTAGGCTCCTAGTGGGATATTGCATCACATTTTGGGTATCACTCAACATTTTTGCACATCTGGGGCAAAACCTGTCTGTCACAGTTATGAATGATACATGATAATGATCAGCTCATTCTAATATTCTTGAATTTTGTATCAATAAATAACTTATTCTTTAGTCACCTGAGTTGAAAGAAATCTTAGGGTACAAGTTACCTTGGCCATGTTCTAGACCTTGTTTAAAGTATTATAAATTGCAATTAGGGATCTGTGGAAGAAGATCAAAAGATGAGGTAATATAAATAAAAGATGTACATAATTTTTAAGATATGAGGTAAACGTGAGATAAAAGACTCGTTTTGAGTGAATTCAACAATATGGGGTTAATTGCGTGTGCTTGCTAAGCACATGGGTTCGTCCCCAATACTTCGGATTTCAAACATTCATTCATTCAAATGATGAATCTCTTTGGGAGTGCCCGCTGAGTTCTAGGAGTGTGCCTCCTAAGCACATAGCTTCGCCTACGGGAGTTCAAATTTCTTAGGCTGCATTTACTGTTGATGTATCTATACCGTGGTTAATGGAATTTCTTTCCTCAAAAGTGAAGTTTTATCTCAAAAGAAGTCTTCAAATGAAACAAGTGTTAATTTTTAGGAAGTACATAAGCCTTAACAATAGTGTTTTATGGCATGCGTTAAATATTCTTAATTAACTCTAGAAGCTCCATAGTTGGAAAACAAAAATATTCTTAATTAACTCTAGGAGCTCCATCGTTGGGAATGAAACTCGTTCGCGCTAGTTAATTACCCCCGTGGAATGTTACAAAGTTCTTTAAGAAACTTGAAACCAATATTTAAAATAGACTCAAATAATAATTATATATGAATTTTTAATCTCATACAAGGCATGTTTGGACGTCAAGTTCCAATCCCGAATACATGAGGTAACTTTTAACTTCGCTTCCTGCTGCCTATGAATGTAGTGAATACAAAATGACCAAGCCAACATCAAGTCGACTACATTTGTTGACAATGTACATTTCACAGCTTACAATGAAAGAAAAGTTGTAAGAAGATGTTTGAACTGTGAACTGCATTTGGTCTCTATATGGCTCACATTTTGCCTATTATTTATAATAATATCAGACTCCATCACGATCCTAGAAACATGTGCGGTATCTCCTGGATAGAATTCCCAACTGCTTTTAACATAATCTGCCTAAAAGAGATAGGTTCTTGCTTTGATTTTTTAGCTTTGAGTTTTATAACATCTTTGAATTTCTGGCCTCAAACTTTACAATAAGTAGACCATAGTGGAGGAAGGTATGGAATCTTTTCTACTGATAATTTTCATAAAGGTTAACCAAATAAATGAGTTCAATTATTTTTATGTTTTATGTTTTATATTTATAAAGCTCATAAATATCCTAAATTATCTTTCTTTTATTTTGCTCCAACTTCCAACCTGTGTGGTTTAATGAATCCATTCATTGTCTGATTGATTCCACATTTAGGTATTTGGCATCCGACGATCAAAGATAGGTGATCCCATCAACTGTTGTGTGGAATGTGTGTAATCTCGTAGGGGTCGCCGTAGACCTTCCAGTGAAGCGGCAGGTTGAGATCAAAGTTCTTTTCGCGGAGGAAAACGAGCTGCTCGGTATCGACGCGGCTGGTATCCTGGTGAGCGGCCTCCTTACGCATCTCCTTCTTGCGCTCGTCCAGAAACACGCTCAACCAGACGGTCTCGTCGCCGCGGGCAGAGGGCGGATGCGCTCTTTTGAGCGCGCGAGCCCGGATGGCCTCCATTCCGTCGGCTCCATGCATCACGGCCGCGTCGTAGTACGCGAACTGCCCCAGCGGACGGAGCCCGTCCCGCTCTCCTTGCGCGACCGAGGGATTGAAGTACATGCTGTCGCGCATGTCGTCCTGCGCCTTCTGGAACACGGGGTCCTTGGCCGCCGTCCGCCAGTCGCGCGGGAAGAAGGGGTCCAGGCCCTTGTGGGAAGGGCTCCCTTCCGCGGCCAGCTTCCGCAAAGCCGGCAGGTACCTGGCCAGCACGTTGCCCTCAGGTTTCCGATTCGCGTAGAGCTCCACCACCTGCACCATGTCCCCTGTGCCCGAGCAGAACCCTACGATCCCCGCCGTGTAGCCTCTCCCATCCCCGATGTCCTCGATGTACGCGTACTGAGCTCTCCAGTTCAGCGACGAGTTCTCCGCGCTCGACACCAGCTCCTGCGCGATCTCCTTCAGTTTCGGGTCGGCCAGCGATGGCCCGCCGGCCCCGCAAGTGCGTAGCGCTACTAAGAGCAGCAACAATGCGCCCCTGAACTCCATGACTAGTTCCTCCTTGATACACCCTGAAAGCGAGCAGTGATGTCGTTCGAACACAATCTGTACTACAAACCTAGGCACGGAGGCAAGCAAAGAGCGAGATTGATCAGTCTTTAAAAAACACCAGTACTACAATCCTAGGCACAGAGGCAAGCAAAGAGCGATTTGATCACTTTCAAACACTCCAGTACCACAACCCTAGGCACAGAGGCAAGCAAAGATCAGACATGTCAATATGATGACTAGCCTATGCAGGGAGGCACGCAAGGGCTGATGTCTTTCAGACACAGAAGCAAGCAAAGACTAATGTCTGCCGGACACGCGCATTACTTCTAAACCCTATGCAGAGCTCGAGGCAAGCGGAGACTGACATCTTTCAGACACGTTTACTACTTCTAAAGCCTGTGCAGAGAGGCAAGCAGAGATCGATGCCTTTCAGACGCTTCTTCCAAAATCCTTATGCAGCGAGGCAAACAGAGACTGATGTCTTTCAGACACATCATTACTACAGTGCTATCAGCTACTTAGCCTAAGCAGAGAGGCAAGCAGAGTCTGATGTCTTTCCGACACATCACTACCGTAGTGCCATCTGCAGCTACCTAGCCTATGCAGAGAAGCTGATGTCCTTCAGACACATCACTACTACTGTGGCATCGCTACTTAGCCTATGCAGAGAGGCAAGCAAAGGGTGATGTCTTTCAAGCATATCAGGTCACTTAACCCTAATATGAGAGACGCATGCACACAGCAGGAACGTTGTTGAACTGCCTCGGATCCGACAACAGCGGTGCAGACTGCCTCTCCAATGCTGTCGAGGCTGGGACGGAAACGCTTCTTGTCTGGATCCTAATGAAGAAGTCAGCACCCGGACCGTCACCTACCTGGACCTCTGGACAGCTACTGGCGGCACTTGCAAGGATCCCAGATTTCAGGATTACAGGGAAATTGTTGAAGTGCTCCACAAGAATTGGCGGTGAGCATGAGCTCTCGCCGAGGACTTCTTCGGAGGCCGATCGATTTCTGCACCTGGTCAAGCTGAACTTATAACTGCTTCACTGTCACAGCTGGAAGAAAAGCATCCTCGATTTCAAGGATTCCAGAGATGTTCAGAGATTCCAAGGATCCATGAGCTTGATTTAGAGTGAATCTTGCTGCCAGACGAAAGCCTGCCGCTGGAACTTGCTGTTGGCCGCTTGATCACATCGTCCACAGTCGGCGCAATTACGTCCCCAGATAGGTGACTTCGCCTCGGGTTGTCGCTCACCAGGTCATAAAGATCATCACATCGGTAGGTCCGAAAGCCGCCAGGAACATGGATTTACGCTTCCTACTCGCATCTCCTTCACAAACCTTGACAAGAATTGGTCGGTAAATCCATGTCCATCTCTAGCATGAGAGATGCCGATGAACCGCTTGCAATTTTGCATGACAAACATCAATTCTACTCTACTAGACGAACACGTATAATCCTCATAACTGCGCAGGAGGTGAAGAACAATGCTGCTTGTTATGGCCGAAAGGAGCTGACAAAGCAAGATTCCAAGCAAGAAGATTGGACTTGCAGCATGCTACAAACACGTCAAGTCCAGACAACGGAACGATCCACGGAAATAGTCAGTTCGACTCCATCCCTTCAGCATTTACAGTCCTCTTCCATGCATACATTACTCGTCAAGACCCCTTGCCATACATCGCTCGTCGATACAAATTTAACCCCTGAATGCCGAATGGGTTTTTGGCCTATTTTCGCCCACATCACGATTCCTAATTTTCATTATTTCATGGCGCTGCAAAAATTCAGTCCCTTCACATGGCAAATACGAGTTTACTGCCCTTTATGCGGTGGTGTGTGGAAGAAAACTACTCCACTACTTTCTTTCCTTACCAAATTTTGGAAGCCATGGCCATGCCATGATCATAGGCACGTCAAAAACTTCACCACTTCGCTATAATCGACTCTAGTTTTTCTTATTTGCTATGATAGAGAAGTAATAGATAGTTGCAAATTAAATTTTTTTACTATACAAGGAGTAATAAAATTTTTATTAACCCTCCATCAAGAAATGTTTTTCTTCTAATTTATTCAATTTTCCAAGAATATAAAATAAGTTTTCACATTACCCCTCACACTTTTGGTTTTTGATGGATGTTTGAGCTACATGAGCAAGACCCTCTATCACCATTGGGCTCATTATCTTGCACTTGGAGTTGAGTATGTTTGCTCATGCTTATGAACATTATATTTATGCATTTGTTGTTGAACATATTGCTCATGTTCAAGCACATTATACTTATACATTCGTGTTGAACATATTGCTCATGTTCATGAACATTACACTCATGCATAAATTTGTTGTTAAACATGCTGCTCATGCTCATGCACATTACACTGTTGTTGAACATATTGCTCATTTGATATAGTATGTACATTTGATAGAATTTGAGCTATATACGCAAGTTTCTCTTTTATTATTTGGCTCATGATCTTGCGTTAAAGTTGATACTCATCACACCTATGCATTTGTTGTGAAACATAATTAAGCGCATTTAATTTCTTGATAGAAAAGAAGAAAGTTTTTATGTACAAGACCTTAGTGGAGTAGTAATATTATTCTTATTATTATAATTACATTATTAATAAAATAATAAAGAAGTATCGATTGCAAACCAAGGTTCTTTTACTATAGAAAATGCTTTATAATAATAAAATCTACTTTTTATAATAAAACTTTGAAAATTATGTAGCTAAGAGATAATAATGTAGTATTAATTAATTAATATAAAATAATAAAGAAGTGATAAATCAAGTTAATCTATAAAATAATTAAACTTTATACAAGAAGAAAAAATAATGTAGGAAACTCCATCAAGTTTAGGTCCTAGCCCTTTGCACCTTGGAAGCTCTCGTGTTAAGTGCCTACGACCTACTTCTTGCTCTAGTGTAACTGTTTTTTGAAAATAGAGTCTTTCAAACTATGATGCAAAGCAGGTAAAATCAAATTTCCTAGTATTAGGAAATCTGTCCTCATCAAGCCGCAAATTCTTGCGAGGCATGGTGCAGCAATTTCATAACCGGCAAGATTAATTCATCAAGAAACATCTATATGAAAGCATGGTTTGGTGGTACACTTCTGTACCATATGGCTGTGGTACACTTGGTTACTTTTGAGAGATGAGAGAGAGATGTGAGAGAATGATGTGAGAGAGTCCAAGTTTCACTAAATTAATATTTTACGTTTTATATTTAACTATATTTTATTTCATTAGTCGATTTTTATCTTACTTTTAACTTATCTTTTTTAACTCGCTTTGAGGTCAACGACCGCCACCTCCGCCTCACCACCTCCGCCTCCTCCTCCCGCCTCCACTGCTACATGTGCCTACGAACTTCGACGGCTGGTCATCTTGACCTCATCGCCGGTCTTGCCCTCTGCTGGTCTTGCCCTCTGCTGTTGCTAGTCTCGCCTTTTGCCGCCCGGCCGGTCCTCCGCCTCGCTGCCACGTCCCGCCGTTGCTGCTGGTCTCGCCTTTTGCTGCTGCTGGTCTTGCCCTCTGCTGGTCACGCCTCTGCTGCTGGTCTCGCTGCCGCCGGTCCCGCCTGCTGCTGGTCACGCCTCTGCTGCTGCTGGTCTCGCCTCTTCCGCCGCTCGCTTTCTGCTCCTCGCTATCACTGGGTCCCGCCTGGCTCTACCGCTCTGGTCCTACCTTTGTCGCCTCGCCTTTGCTCATCTTTAAGATGAATCTTTAATGAAGATGAGAATTAAATGCAAGATAACTCAAGAACAAGATCATTTGATCCTCGCTTTAATACCATGTATCATTTGCTAACACATAATACACACCTAAGCTCCCATACATCGCTCGTCGATACAAATTTAACCCTGAATGCCGAATGGGTTTTGGCCTATTTTCGCCCACATCACGATTCCTAATTTTCATTATTTCATGGCGCTGCAAAAATTCAGTCCCTTCACATGGCAAATACGAGTTTACTGCCCTTTATGCGGTGGTGTGTGGAAGAAAACTACTCCACTACTTTCTTTCCTTACCAAATTTTGGAAGCCATGGCCATGCCATGATCATAGGCACGTCAAAAACTTCACCACTTACTGGCTATAACTGACCTCTAGTTTTTCTTATTTGCTATGATAGAGAAGTAATAGATAGTTGCAAATTAAATTTTTTTACTATACAAGGAGTAATAAAATTTTTATTAACCCTCCATCAAGAAATGTTTTTCTTCTAATTTATTCAATTTTCCAAGAATATAAAATAAGTTTTCACATTACCCCTCACACTTTTGGTTTTTGATGGATGTTTGAGCTACATGAGCAAGACCTCTATCACCATTGGGCTCATTATCTTGCACTTGAGTTGAGTATGTTTGCTCATGCTTATGAACATTATATTTATGCATTTGTTGTTGAACATATTGCTCATGTTCAAGCACATTATACTTATACATTCGTGTTGAACATATTGCTCATGTTCATGAACATTACACTCATGCATAAATTTGTTGTTAAACATGCTGCTCATGCTCATGCACATTACACTGTTGTTGAACATATTGCTCATTTGATATAGTATGTACATTTTGATAGGAATTTGAGCTATATACGCAAGTTTCTCTTTTATTATTTGGCTCATGATCTTGCCGTTAAAGTTGATACTCATCACACCTATGCATTTGTTGTGAAACATAATTAAGCGCATTTAATTTCTTGATAGAAAAGAAGAAAGTTTTTATGTACAAGACCTTAGTGGAGTAGTAATATTATTCTTATTATTATAATTACATTATTAATAAAAATAATAAAGAAGTGACTGACGATTGCAAACCAAGGTTCTTTTACTATAGAAAATGCTTTATAATAATAAAAATCTACTTTTTATAATAAAACTTTGAAAATTATGTAGCTAAGAGATAATAATGTAGTATTAATTAATTAATATAAAAATAATAAAGAAGTGATAAATCAAGTTAATCTATAAAATAATTAAACTTTATACAGTAAGAAAAAAATAATGTAGGAAACTCCATCAAGTTTAGGTCCTAGCCCTTTGCACCTTGGAAGCTCTCGTGTTAAGTGCCTACGACCTACTTCTTGCTCTAGTGTAACTGTTTTTTGAAAATAGAGTCTTTCAAACTATGATGCAAAGCAGGTAAAATCAAATTTCCTAGTATTAGGAAATCTGTCTCATCAAGCCGCAAATTCTTGCGAGGCATGAAAAGCAATTTCATAACCGGCAAGATTAATTCATCAAGAAACATCTATATGAAAGCATGGTTTGGTGGTACACTTCTGTACCATATGGCTGTGGTACACTTGGTTACTTTTGAGAGATGAGAGAGAGATGTGAGAGAATGATGTGAGAGAGTCCAAGTTTCACTAAATTAATATTTTACGTTTTATATTTAACTATATTTTTATTTTACTGTAGTCGATTTTTTATCTTACTTTTAACTTATCTTTTTTTAACCTGTTTTGAGGTCAACGACCGCTTACCTCCGGCCTCACCACCTCCGCTTCCTCCTCCCGCCTCCACCTGCTTACATGTGCCTACGCGAACTTCGGCTTCTGCTGCTGGTCATCTTGACCTCTACTGCTGGTCTTGCCCTTTGCTGCTGCTGCTGGTCTTGCCCTCTGCTAGTCCGCCTTTTGCTGCTGCTGCTGCTGGTCCCGCCCCGTCTCGGTCATTGCCTGTGTCCTTTGCGCCGCTGCCCCGCCTCGCCATCGCTGGTCCCGCTTTACCGCCGCTGGTCCCGCCTGCTGCTGGTCACGCCCTCTGCTGCTGGTCTCCGCAGCCCTCGCCGTTGCCGCTGGTCTCGCCTCTTCCGCCGCATCGCTTCTCGCACGCCGGGTCCGCCCGCTTCACTGGTCCTACCTTTGTCGCCTCGCCCGCTCATCTTTAAGATGAATCTTTAATGAAGATGAGAATTAAATGCAAGATAACTCAAGAACAAGATCATTTGATCCTGCTTTAATACCATGTATCATTTGCTAACACATAATACACACCTAAGCTCCCATACTAGAAGATGAGAATATATATAGCACAAAGAGGAGAACATTTATAACTTCATAAGTCACAAACGGTTATAACTACCTAACCTAAGTAGCCTAACCCTAGGATACTAAGAAATGTATAATAACCGTGTGAGTTACTTTTAACAATTAATAAAATATGTCCATCGAACAAAAATTATGAAGGGACAGCAATGGACACTTGAGTTCATCGCAATTAACTCCAACTCCAAGATCCCAACTACTTTAGACCCTAATTGCCTAGGTAGTTTCTTGAGGAGTCATTTTGTTCTTGAGGGTCTTCTGTCAGGCTTTCAGGAGATTGGGCTCACAAGTCAGTGCCATGCTTTAGATGGCCGCGGGAAGCCCTTCAATTTTGTCCGGCCGAGTCGTTTTGTTGTACTTGGCTAAAACTGGAAGCTCATTTCCAAGATCCTCAACTTGAATGGGAAACAATTCAAAGGGTCTTTTTCCACATGGCTAGTGGCAGCCCCATTTTTAAATGGGTGGGTGTTCCGAAGAATGTGCATGAGCTGTGCATGTTCTATAACTGCCGCTTGATTGATGAATTGTTGATGTGGAATAGTTTGGGCATTTGTTCAAGTACAGCAGGAACAAGACCATCGATTCCTACATGTTAGAGCGTGATGGAGCAGAAACCAAATGACTTCTTGGAGTTTTGGGGAAGCGGTTGGAAGGTCGAGAGTAGTACATATTATCGATCATGGCTACAATATTGCAAATACAACCATCTGGCCTTGGGTCGTCTATTTGGAAAACTTGTATCAGGCATCAGAAAAGCTACAGTTAGAAGCTTTAAAAATGAGCTACCGTGGAAAGCAAGGTGTGAGGCACACTGTGGCCCCCTTCCGTAAAGAGGGAGGGTCAAAGTTTGCTAAGGGGTAAGGGACAGTCCTCTCGTTAGAGGAGTGAAAGTTTGCGATACATATGTATTAAATTTAGATAGATCAATTTACATAAATCAATTTACATCAATCAATTTTCGTATAGCTGAGGTCTTAATATGAAGAAGAAGCTACAAGAATACAACAAAGAGGACCTGAGTAAGAAGCCAATCTTGCCTCAGAGTCCTTCCGGCAGACATAAGTTGATCAAATCTTAGCACATCATAGATAAAAAATTAGATGGTAAATGCCTCAAATTTGTCAAGAAAACCTTACGCCATGGTCGTTTTTAACTTATCTTTTAACTCGCTTTGAGGTCAACGCACCGCTACCGCCTCACCACCTCCGCCTCCTCCCGCCTCCACTGCTATACGTGCCTACGAACTTCGCTTCCGCCGGCCGGTCATCTCGACTTACCGGTCTTGCCCTCTTTGTCTTGCTCTTGCGCTTAGTCTCGCCTGGCTGGCCGGTCCTCCCGCTTGCCATATCGCTGGTCCCGCCTGCTACATGTGTCCCGCCTCGTGCCGCTGGCTGTCCGCCCGCCTATCGCCGTCCCCGCTTTACCGCCGCTGGTCTCGTCACTGGGCTGGTCTCGCCTGCGCTGGTCTCGGCAGTTCTTCCCGTTGCTGGCTGGTCTCGCCTCTTCATACCGCCACGCTTGTCTCATCACCGGGTCTCGCCTTTACCGCTGGTCCTATCCGCCTCGCTTTGTCGCTTTTCATCTTTAAGATGAATCTTTAATGAAGATGAGAATTAAATGCAAGATAACTCAAGAACAAGATCATTTGATCCTCGCTTAATACCATGTATCATTTGCTAACACATAATACACACCTAAGCTCCCATACTAGAAGATGAGAATATATATAGCACAAAGAGGAGAACATTTATAACTTCATAAGTCACAAACGGTTATAACTACCTAACCTAAGTAGCCTAACCCTAGGATACTAAGAAATGTATAATAACCAGGTGAGTTACTTTTAACAATTGGGGCTGAAATACGATGTCCACTGAACAAAAATTATGAAGGGACAGCAATGGACACTTGAGTTCATCGCAATTAACTCCAACTCCAAGATCCCAACTACTTTAGACCCTAATTGCCTAGGTAGTTTCTTGAGGAGTCATTTTGTTCTTGAGGGTCTTCTGTCAGGCTTTCAGGAGATTGGGCTCACAAGTCAGTGCCATGCTTTAGATGGCCGAGGGAAGCCCTTCAGCTTGTCTGGGTCGTTTTGTTGTACTTGGCTAAAAAACTGGGAAGCTCATTTCCCAAGATCCTCAACTTGAATGGGAAACAATTCAGTGGGTCTTTTTCCACATGGCTAGTGGCAGCCCCATTTTTAAATGGGTGGGTGTTCCGAAGAATGTGCATGAGCTGTGCATGTTCTATAACTGCCGCTTGATTGATGAATTGTTGATGTGGAATAGTTTGGGCATTTGTTCATACAGAGAACAAGACCATCGATTCCTACATGTTAGAGCGTGATGGAGCGTAAACCAAATGACTTCTTGGAGTTTTGGGGAAGCGGTTGGAAGGTCGAGAGTAGTACATATTATCGATCATGGCTACAATATTGCAAATACAACCATCTGGCCTTGGGTCGTCTATTTGGAAAACTTGTATCAGGCATCAGAAAAGCTACAGTTAGAAGCTTTAAAAATGAGCTACCGTGGAAAGCAAGGTGTGAGGCACACGTGGCCCCTTCCGTAAAGAGGGAGGGTCAAAGTTTGCTAAGGGTAAGGGACCCTCCTCTAGAGGAGTGAAAGTTTCATATACATATGTATTAAATTTAGATAGATCAATTTACATAAATCAATTTACATCAATCAATTTTCGTATAGCTGAGGTCTTAATATGAAGAAGAAGCTACAAGAATACAACAAAGAGGACCTGAGTAAGAAGCCAATCTTGCCTCAGAGTCCTTCCGGCAGACATAAGTTGATCAAATCTTAGCACATCATAGATAAAAAATTAGATGGTAAATGCCTCAAATTTGTCAAGAAAAAACCTTGCTGCCATGGCTGTCTGCCCATGGCATTTGGTCTAAATTAGGGTGCAATAGGTCGCTAGTTCGATTCTCGCAATGTCCCGTTGGTATGTTCGTCAAGGAATATTTCTATCCTTTGCATTTTCACTAGAGTGAGAGATTTTTCTATGCCAATTTCAGCCATATAAAAAGTTACCTATTCATCCTTTACATTTTCTCTAGAGTGAGAGTTTTTTCGGTGCCAATTTCAGCCATATAAAAGTTACCTATTCACCTGTGTAGTGAATTATGAAATACCGAAGTCATCACCGGACGGCTTGTGTGTGACAACTTTTTTTTCGCCAGTATTCTACACTTAGATGCCTCGGCATCTTCACGATTCCTTCGTCTTATACGAGCCACATCATCACATAATGCAGCCGTATGCGGCAGAAAACTTTTTGTCTCACAACTTGGGCTCTGGTGTTCGAATGTTGTCATTCAGGTTTTTTCCTGCCGTTTAGGTTTTTTCCTGCCGTTTAGGATTTTTGCTGAAGGCTTCTGAAGGTTTGCTGAAGGTATGCTCAAGGCTGCTGAAAGTGTGCTCAAGGCTGTTGAAGGTGTGCTCAAGATTGCACGTGGATGTTGTAGAGAAGAAGAAGAAGAAGAAGAATTTTATTTGAGTCCACTAAGGACGGATTTCCGTCATGGGACTTGGTACTTGACAACTTGTACCATGGTGTGCCTAAGCTACTTGCACCAAGGGCATCCACTCCCTTTAGGCACCCCATCTAAGTACCGATCTAGGCTCAGGATGCTTAATCACGGCGTTCTTATAAATGTGTGTCCATTTGGCCTAAGCCATTTGGACGCACATTTAGAGGCTTATGGGTCTAAAACTTTGTGGCTAAGGTTGAAGCTTGCAAGGGTTAGCCAAAATTTAATGGGTGCTTGCAAGAACGTGCAAGAGCCAATGTTCCCACAACCCTAGCTAACAAAGAAAAACATGTGTATCGTATGCAAAAAGATTATTAACACACCTCCTGAATCGCTACACGGGGGCAGGCCCGCTCGGCCGATGTTGTCAAGTGTGTGACCAGAGAAGTTTCCCGCTGTGAAAAAACTTTTTATGTAACCCTCGATAAAAACCCCTGATGACTAGTGTCAGGGTAACAAGTTTGGTATTCTATAGTGAATACGATGTGGACAGCTAGTAATAGATTTTTTTATTATAATTCCGGGCATAAGAAAAAGTTACCTATTCAAATAAAAATATTTTCACTAGAGTGATAGATTTTTCTATGCCAATTTCGGCCATATAAAAAGTTACATATTCACGTGTGTAGTGAATATGAGCGGCGGAAAACTTTCTTAGGTAACCCTCGATAAAACCCCTTGGTGTTAGGGTGACAAGTTTGGTATTCTATAGTGAATACGATGTGAACAACTAGTAATAGATTTTTCTATTATAATTCTGGGCATAAGAAAAAGTTACCTATTCAGATAAAAATATTTTTATTAGAGTAATAGATTTTTTTGTGCCAATTTTGGCCATATAAAAAGTTACCTATTCATGTATGCAGTGAATTTGAGGTGGACATCTAGTGATAGATTTTTCTATTATAATTCCAGGCATAAGAAAAAGTTAACTATTCAAGTATGTACCAAATATGAGGTGGACAAGGCAATTGTGCTAAGGGTGGGATAGAAGTTTCTGAAAGACGAGTCTAGACCATCCGCTTGCCGCTTTCCTGGCTGGGTTCAAGTTCAAGTTGTATTTATATCACCGTGCCTCCTTTCACCTTCCATCATACTCTAGAGTGTGAAGTCTAGTTGCTCATTCTGAAGCTGGTTGCGAGTGTCGTGCAACCTTGTAATTATTGTGTTAATAGTTTGTCTAGCAAGTGCGTAATCATGCAGATCTTTGTGAAGACGCTAACGGGCAAGAACATCACGTTGGAGGTGGAGAGCTTCGACACAATTGGCAACGTGAAGAGCAAGATCGAGGACAAGGAAGGGATCCCTCCGGACCAGCAGAGGCTGATCTTTGCCGGGAAGCAACTGGAAAATGGCCGCACTCTGGCGGACTACAACATCCAGAAGGAGAGCACTTTGCACTTGGTGCTAAGGCTGCGAGGTGGCATGCAAATCTTTGTGAAGACGCTGACAGGGAAGACGATTACCTTGGAGGTTGAGTCGTCAGACACGTTGGAGAATGTGAAGATGAAGATCCAGGATAAGGAAGGAATTCTTTCAGATCAACAAAGGCTCATCTTTGCAGGAAAGCAATTAGAGGATGGTCGTACTCTCGCCGATTACAACATCCAGAAGGAAAGTACTCTGCATCTGGTGCTTCGATTGAGAGGAGGGATGCAAATTTTGGTCAAGACTCTGCCAGGCAAGCCCATCATCCTTGAGGTGGAGAGCTCAGACACCGTGGATTCTGTGAAGGCTAAAGTCCAGGAAAGGGAGGGCATTCCGACAGACCAGCAGCGGCTTATCTTTGCTGGGAAGCAACTTGAAGACGGTCGCACGCTGGCTGACTACAACGTGCAAAAGGAATCAACTCTCCATCTGGTGTTGCGGTTGAGAGGTGGTTTGTAGACTTCATTGTAGAGGATGACAATTTTCAATTTTGTGAATACAATAGTGGGGTTAGCTTCCAATGGTAGTCTTTCGAAGGAAATGACTAGATGCGCATTGCATTCAGTTGTGAGTATTTGAGATGTACGGTCCTTGTCCTCGTGAAATGCTAATTGACGGCTCCGTGAGAGGTGGTTTGTAAACCCTCATTGTCAATACTTCAGTGGATAACAAAATTTTGTGAATAGTAGGGCTAGCTTCCGAGGGTTAGTCTTTCAAAGTAATGACCACATGCTCATGGCACAGAATAAAATATGTCTTGTAAACACCAATGTACTCATTAGAGAGGCTTCACAGTTTTCAGTTTCCATGCGAAAACCTTCTTGATAAATAGCAGAGCGCAAAACAGGCTGCGGGAATCCTGTTTGACTGCCAAAATACATTCTTGTTTGACCGCCAAAATAGGCTCGGTAGGTTCATCCGGGATGTTGCCCCGTTTGTCACTTGAGTTAGGGTTAGGGTTTGTATGAGGGTTCTTCAGTTTGCCACAAACGAGTACACAAAGGCATTGGCTCGGGCTTATGGAGAACGAGATGGGACAATTACGTCATGATCTGTGATTATTTGGACCAGCCTGATTAATTTGCAGCTTTATTTGGTCAACAAAGAGGACGAAAATTGATATCAAATTTTTATGGTATTACATCTTTGAAGAGCCCTTGAAACGAGCTTTCATTTAATTGCTTTGTCAAAGTTTAAGTTTAAGTTTAAGTCTGTCTAGGTCCTTCATTGCAACCTTGTCATGACGCCTCTTGGTGATAGGTGGTGGTGGAATTGCAGTTGACAAGCCTGCAGACATTGAACGAGGGGGGGCCAGAGGAGAAGAAAAGATTGGAGGGTCTCCGTACGGTGGGAAAAGACCATTATAGCCTTGTGCCTGAGATGCAAGAGTGGGAGGAGAAGCCTGTCCTCGGAGTATAGGTTGTGATGCGGATGGAGGGAAGGGAGCACCTCGTGTGAGGTATGAAATGAAAGACACGTTGGAAATGCACGGCCCCAGAGAGAAAAGAGTTGACCTTCCTGGATAAATGAAGGAATCATGTGTTCGTTCTTGGCGTCCCTTTGTACTTCCATTTTAGCGGGCAAACGAGAAAGATCGCGGGCGAACGATGACGGGCAAACAAATGAACGCCATGTTTGAGTAATTTCACAGATGCTTGGACACACGCCATGACAAGGGAGGGGCTCTTGGTTTGGGGTTACTTCGAAGTAAATTGAGTGAATAATCATGCCTTGTGGCAGCATATCATAGAACATAAAATATCATCGGCAGGTGTTCTGCCGAGTTCGAAACTGACATCAGACATATGGTATTTTGGCTGGCCGAGCTCATGGTGTAAATGACATGAAACGATGTCGGCGAATTACAACGTCGGGATTTTTCCTCCACCAACCTATGTGAATCCACCCTTAAAGTCGTTAGCCCAATCCTATAGGAATCATAGCGTCAAAGGCATTTATAACACCTTTTTCAAAAAAATAGAATAAAATATCCTAATTTTTATTGGGAGCAACAAAAAGCTAGTTTAGTATTGAAGAAAAGGAATGGAAATGGAGATTCGCTGTGGGGCTCGGCACTGCGTCACCCACAGCTGGCACATGTTATGTGATGGACGTGCTAGAACTAGAAGAAACTCTAGTCTTGATTGACATTTCATTTGTTATTTTCCACCTAGAAAATTCGCCAGAGGGCTCCATCATCTTGGGACTAAGGGGTCTTTGGTTTTTTCCCACAATGGTTTTCATGACAGCCGGGTACTGTGACAAAGGTTAGGTCAAGCCGACCATCGATCTGTTCAGGGCAGTAATACCAAGGCATCCTTCAGCAAGCAATAAGATGGCCTATGCTGGCACCCAACTTTGGGTCAGCAATGATGGCAAAAGCACAACAGAATAGTGGTCATGTTACGCAACAGAATAAGATAGAAAACGGCCGTTAGTCAGCACTTCTCGGATACACGACTAGCAACTGAAAACAATCGGAAGGGGGCAAGCTTCAGAGCCTGCCCATTAGTAACAACATTCACTTGACATACACATAATAGAAAGAAAACTTGGATGCCAAGGGCAGGTCTACTTTCCAAGCCAAAGTGTAACAAGGGGCCCAAAAAGTGTTACATAGCCCCAAAATTGCAACACGAGTGTTACATCCAGGGGTCCAAATCTTAACATAAAGTGTAACATAAGTAGGCATTTCTAGTACGGATGGCTAATAGCCACGGCTGAGACCTGAGCAAGGATATCGGCGAGTCATGAAACAATTGCAGTGTTGGACGGGACACATCCGCCGACTTGTTATTGTTTCCCTGTGTCGGGATGTTTGTGTTGCCCGAGCAATCGCTGAAGGCAAAACCATAGTGAGTGGCCTTTAGAAAGGGAGCAATGTCAGTGGCCTAGCCGCGACAACGGATCACACCTGGCCTGGCCATTAGTGGCCTAACCCCGACGGCCTCATCGCGGCCGACCAGTCTTGAAAGAACTGCGTCTGGCTCCGTGCATGAAGCTAGACCTCCACTTCGGTACCTTGAGCTAGGTGCCCGGTGTGGGAAGTTCGGCATTCTATAGGAGTAGGTGTGAGAGTACCGTCATACATATAGGAGTAGAGAGGAGGTAAGGACCGTACCTTTGCACAAAACAAAAGAAGGTCACAAACAGGTTTCCCTAAACTTGTGGGTGATGATAACGGTATTCCATACTGGAGGACTATAACAGAGTCTTCAAATTCCGTAAACAATATACATTCCAATGTAAGTGCTTTTGTTGCAATCATGTTGCAAGGGTGTTGCAATTATGTTGAGATGAAGTGAGAGGTGCTTTTGTCCTCTCTCAAGATTGCAACAAGATTGCAACAAGATTGCAACATACCTACTGATTCATGTCGTTTTGGGGCTATTCCGACAGTGGGGTAGATGAGTCTTCAGATGTAGAGTAAGACTTCTCACAGTCCCTTGCATCATGTGGACTGTATTTGGCGGAGGAGGTAATGGGAGTGTCTGGTTCTGCAAGAATGCAGGGAGGACAATCTTTTTGCTTTTGCCCTATGGAATACCAAGTTTTACATAGTCGTTACTACTACGCCCATCAATACCACCACATATAAATGCCCGTATCAATACGTTCTTTGTACTATACGTGTATCATTTACATATATACGATATCGTATTTTTAATGATATATATTCATATTATATTTTATATATAATAAATATGTATATCATACGAGTTACGTATGTATGCTGGTCTGTACATGTTTATTATATGGTACTTTGTATTTACCATTTGTGCAAATCTTGACGCATCTTTATGCCCCAGATTTCTAGCACAACTGCCTATTTTTCTCTATCCAGTGCCTCCTAAAAAGGCACATCTTGAATTTCATCGACTGCCTCCTCTTCTGCCTCCATCTTCTCCTCTGCGTCACCGCCATTACGTGCCCTCCCCACGGCCACGAACTGTCGACTTCCCCTGGCTCTCTTTTAACGCACCTGAATGTTCCCCCCCAAGTCCTCCCTCCTTCTCTCTCCCCCTAGACAACTGCCTCATGTCCGTTACGCCTTTTGCCCCTCGACCATGGTCATGTTGGTCGCCCACTCCTGTCCTCCCTTTGCCACCCGCCTCTTCCACTCCCTTGCGTTGTTTTCATTGTCCTCCCTCCTCCTCCTCCTCATACATAATCAAGTAAAAACAAGAGTTTCAGCTGTGTATGTGGAGCTTAAAAACAAAACCAGATCTAGACACAAGGGTGCATTGAAGAGGGAAGGTAGATTATAAACGCATAGCTATGCAAAGGAGGCAAAATGGAAAGAGAATGACAGCCAAAGGGAGAGAGATAGAGTCCCTGGTTACTGTCATGTAGGAAAAGCAAGAGGGGAAGAATAAAATAGTAGTGTGAGAGGGGAGCTCATTGTCACAGTCATGTTGCAACACAAAGAGGGAAAAATTATAAAATGGGTGTCATACTGAAGCATTAACTAGGAGTGAGAGGTGACAGGAGAGACCAGAAGCAGGTTGTTAAGATGATGAGAGAAAGTGGAGAAGAAAATCACAAACTTAACACCAAGCCAACTAACTTAATGCGTGTTGCCAATGGAAAGTATTACATGAAATTGTAACAAAGGACTATAACATAAGCAGGTTTTCATAGTATATGTTTGAAATCATAAACAATGCTATACTTAGGAGGGTGAGGTGATGAGAGAGAGAGTCAGGTTTGTGTGAAGATGGTGACAGCATGAGAAGGGAATAGTGTCAAACTTAATACCAAGCCAAGCATGTTGCAATTTGGAAGTGTAACATAAAATTGCAACAACGACTGTAACATAGGCTGCCTTTTCTAGTAGGGTATGCCTTGAGCTCTGTCCTTTGGAGTCCGGTGTTTGCTCTCTCTGGGCGCTCTCAGTCATCGAGCCAAGTGGTGCGCCATGTCGGCATAATAAGTCACACAAGTTTTCTCGCGTGGGTGACGAGAATGGTATTCCATACTCCAACAGCTCATTCCCTGGGACTTATTAATCGGATTGCGACTTCATGGAGCCCAATGTTCCAGCTTGCACACAAAGAATACATATTTTATGGCTAGCCTGCTCACTTATGGAAAAAATAAATACACTTCGCATGGAAAACCCAAACAGTACCTACTTGGGATTCCGTCATTGAGCATGTGATCCTCAAACGGGGTGGGTAGCGGAGGGATGTACCATGGCGAAGGTTTGCAAGTACTCTCCTATGCAGCAGGGGCACGCCTTCATCCCCCTCGCCATCGAGACCCATGGGGCCATGGGCAAGGCTTTTCTAGGTTCCTTAAGACCTATGCTACGGAGTATCACAACCGCAGGAACAGGGTTGGCCTCCCTCTTTTATGTATCGTGGCTTTCTACAGGCAACGGATATTCATCGCCCGCAACGGGCATTGGCCAATGCGGTATATAGGACAACGGCGAGCGTAGGGCAAGCGGTTTCTTCGGCACCGATGGTGGGTAGGCCTTTTGCATCCCCAATTTTGATATCCTTATTGCAATAGGCAGTTACAAGACTAGCGACAATGGGGTTAGTCCCCCATGGTCTGGTGCCCTCATAAGGGGTGTTCCTCTTCTCGTGGGTAGATGGTTTCCCATCTCTTTTCATAATAAAGTCTCCTGTTTCCTACTTAGGGAAATATATGCCAGTTAATCCACTTTTGCTTGGCCTCCCTTACATGATTATGAAAGTGCTGCATTGGGTACTGTAAGAGCCATGGCGGTCTGGAGCTCTACAGGCAAAGTGCAATTGGACCCACAGCTTTGTTTGTGGGCTCAAGAATGTGGTGGGCTTATGGGCCCGGGCATTCTAGGATGACCTTGCTGGCCCGCTCGCCCAATTTCCAGGAGCCGAGCATTGGCCCAGTATCAATTTCGGGAGGTGCAGCACCCCTAGCTGTGAGAACGGCAGCCAGTGTGCCTGACGGTGGCTTACCAACGGCTGAAATGTTGGTCATGCTATGTCATGAAGCCCAGGTTAAAAAGATGTGGAAACCTGGCCTTCAATGATAGCAGGGTATTCCCAGCAGGGTACGGGGCGGGAAGCCCTTCGTCTCTGCACTGCTATGCAAGCAAAAGGCTTCGCTGTACCTGATTCTGTGACTTTCATCTGCCTCCTGCAGGCATGTGCAAATGTGAGCACCCCAGCTTTGGACAAGGGAAAGCAGCTGCATGTGCAAGCTAGAGAACGAGGACTCCGATGTGATGTGTTGATTGCCAACAGTTTGGTGAACATGTATGCATAGTGTGGCACCTTGGAAGATGCTCAGAGACTGTTTGACGCTCGTGGCCAAAAGAATGTGGTGACGTGGACTGCCATGATTGCAGGGTATTCCCAACAGGGTACATCGCGTTTGCAGCTGCAGGAAGAAGGCCTGGCTGCACCTGATTCAGTGACATTTGTGTGTCTCCTGCAGGCATGTGCAAATTTGGCCGCTTTGCATCTCGGAATGTAGCTACATGCGCAGATAATAGAACAAGGGCTTCAAGCTAACGTGTTTGTAGCTGCCAGCTTGATCAACATGTACGGGAAGTCCGGGAGCAGCGTTGATGCACTGGTGGACAGACAAGGACGGCATGGTGTATAGTTTTCTGGTTGGGGATGAGAAACATCTCCAGTGTCAAACAAGGCTGAAGCAATCTTCCCCGAAATGAAGAGAGATGGATATGTGCCACATGTAACCTCATAGCACTGGCAGCCACCATAGGACTCCGGTACAGCGGGTCATGAACTGTTTGTTGCTGGAACAGACGCCAAAATCAGGGTACCATTGCTGTCCGCAGAATTGCAGTAGCCCTTTGTGGGTTCTGCCATAGTGGAATCCCTGCAAGAAGGGAAGGGCCTTGCTCCTAAGTAGTTTGTCATACAGGGAAAATCGAGGCTGGATGTAAGCCAAAGGGGGTGGTGAAGGAGGTTATCCCTCCATAGCTGCCGGCAGGTTAGGGCTAGACGAGGCCTAGTTCACATGTAAGAACGCTCTACTTGTGCTGCTTCTGCCTGTTTCTGGCTTTTGGCCATGCCGGACGGTTTCTGCCGATGGCGTGATTCTGAGGCCTCGCAGCCTTCTGGATTACAATGAAGCTTGGCTCGGAGGTTGAAAGCAAAAAGGCCTGAAAAAGCACTGAAAATCCCAGCTCCGATTATGCGGTAATGAATTTACCTGAAGGAAGAACGCATAATGAGATGCTTTCGGTAGACGCAATTCTGCAATCTGCTGTTGGACGGAGGCGAAGGGTTGAAGCGCCCAGAAGGGATGATGGCCGCGAGGAGGGCGGTGGCGCCCTCCCCCCTCTGTTCCTGGAGGTCATCCTACGCCCGGCGGAGCCAGGCACCCTCGGTGATTCGCGGGTGCGCCCAAGGTCGCATTCATCGCAGGTCCGAGATGCATGTAGCCTCCTCGGTATCGGATGGCGGGCTCCCGCGATTCCTGTATGCTCATCTTCTTCTTGTAGTGTCTGCATGGCAGCTGTGCAGAATGGAAGCAAGGAGCTCGTCACGGACGTGAGTAAGAGACCACACGAGACGCTTCAGTCGGGTCTCAAGCTTCTCAATGTTGTCTTGGTATCACCTCAGGTATGTAGCTCCATTCAAGCTTTCTTCACTCATTCTTCTGCTACGTGGTGGTCATGACCAGCTTGCTCTCAGATCCCCGGCAACACAGGCAGCATTGCCAGGACATGTGCCGCTGCGGAAGTCGCATTACACTTAGTCGAGGTACTCCCAGTCTCTTGGAAGCAGCTGAACTGCATCCTCTACTCGTGGTTGCTTGGCATAAACCTATCCTCCGTGTCTGTGTTCCAGCCTCTAGGGTACCAGATTTCAGACGCAAAGCTCAAGCGAGCTGGCTTGGATTACTGGCCGTATCCTAACCACAGGCTAGGGCCTGCCTTTCTTCTTCCTCCCTTGCTCATTCTGTTCAGGAGCAGCTTGACCTAACCTGCTACAGATACGTTGTAGTTCGGATACACCCGAGCTGGGACGAGTTCTTCCAGTACTTCCTGAAGCAGGAAGGTGAAAAGAGATTGGTGGCGTTCACCAAGAGAGGCACGACGTTGTATACGGTACACTCGTGTTACTCTTGTCTGCTCTTCACAGGCTGTAAGGTGGTGCTGTGGTGGTGCTGTGGTGGTGCTGTGGTGGTGCTGTGGTGGTGCTGTGGTGATGCTGTGCGTGTGTCGGACTGGCCAGGATGTCACGTACAGGCCTGGGGACTGGTTATTGTTTGGGTCGGAGGTTGATGGCCTTCCAAGTGCAGCCATTCGAGAGAGCACCGATGGAGTGCATGCAGGCGGTGCGGCTCGCATTCCCATCTGCGAGACCTACGTCAGATGCTTGAACCTTTCAGTGTCTGTGGGGATTGGAGTCTACGAAGCACTCCGCCAGCTTGATCAAGTAGCTAGCCTGGACAGGTCCGGACGAGATGAAGAGCCGGCCATGGTAGATGGTGGTGGCTTTGTGTGAATCTTCAGAGTCCAATTGCAAGCGTGACACTCTGGAATGCTGCTTTGCGATCGAATCATATGGGACGTGAAGGTCATTGCCTCTTAGGCCCTGCAAAGAACTCCACACTGCAAACTCTGGCGTTGGTTGAATTTAAATTACCATTTAATTTACCGTTATCAGTCATGTATCTGTAGTGCGCGTAAAGTCCAATCCCTGCTCAACATGACCTCATACATAGGTTGCTCACACTCGTCACGATACCGATGACTCTTACACGGTTTTTATGGGGGAAATGAAGACTTTATGGGTACCTATTCGATGTTACCGGCTTGACACGACATGCTTATTTACCAGCCTAGCTAGCTGTCATTCTGATGTTTTATCCCGTTATGTTGCACGGGCTTCCCGTCCCGTCCATTCTGTCAGTTTCTCCCGTTCCGATATATTTTTCGGAATTTCCCGTTTCTCCCGTTAAATAATAACGGGTTCTTGAACCACGCCGTTCAGTTTCAACGGGCTTTGTATTTATAGCATTCAATTCACTATTATCAGAAATGTACAGTGCACTTAAGACTAACCCCAAGTTGACATATTGTCAATACTTGAAAGAAAATTAATGCTGGCTCGCGGAATAGGAAGACCACAGTTATTATTTGTCGGTAACGGTACAGATCCGCATGTTGGGCCTTTCACATCGACGACGACAAAAATGCTCTCTTGAGGACGAGTTCTTCTCACATGAGCTCTCATTGCAAGGATTGAGGGTCAAGCTCTCCAAGTGCAGAGTTTGGTCTCCGTCGAGGCCCCTACTTTACAATTCCTCGCTCGTAAGATTGCTTCTGCTCCAAGGTTATGGATTTTGGTTGCCCCATTTGGATATCTCAACTTTGATGGGAGCTTTTCGGACCAGGCATTGGCAGATGACCTTTCCCACATCAAAGACCTTCCTTTGCTGGAGGACCCTCAAGTGGCTTTTGGCATTCTCTCCTCATGCTTTGCCAAACGCCTAGGTTACCTTATCCACACATATTGCCTCTTTCTGCACTTCTTCTATTTCGTCTAAAGGAATTCGATAAGAAGATCATGGGTGTCTTGGGACAAATTCTAGGCCCAAAGGCTTTTGAGTGTGCAGCAGGAAATCTAGCATGTCGGCAAGCATCCTTGCTGATAGCTTATGGCGGGACAAGTCTGGTTTCCATGGAGAAATCCTCGCCATCGGCGTTTTTGGGCAGCTGGGCTTTGTCTGCCTTTGCTCTAGCCTCGCGTTCTTGCTTCAGAATAAGCCCTTTTTGGAAGACTTCGTATCAAGAGTTGAAGAAGAAACCTTCTCTCTTCAAGTGTCCCGAAGACAAGCTAGAGATATGTTATCAATGAAAGCAAGACAACTCTTCCCTCCTTTCATGACCTTCCTCAACTATGGTTTCAGGGGGTTGCAAGCATCCTTACTTCACAAACAACTTGGCCAGGCTTTCCAGTCCATCCTTTCAGACCCTTATATTCCAAGGAACACAAGAGCCCATCTCTGCTCTTGTTATGGGAAGGGTGTAGAAGCTTGACTATTGGCTTGTCCATGCATACGGGGATTTCACATCGCACCTACAACCTTCACTACAACGATGCGCTTCCGTCTGGGCTTCGTTTAGCCAGTGGCTTTGCCTTGGTCGCATCTGGAGTGCAGCTTGCTCGTTGTCATAATGGAGGTCAATGTATTGCCACCCATGATGCCATTCATGACGTTAGGTTTACAATGGCTCGTGAAAGTGGTTATATGGCTTGGAGGGAGCGTTGGTATGTTTTACGTACATGAAAGACGGTCATAGCCCGACTTGTACCTCGTCCAGAGTAACCAAGTCTCAGTGGCAGACGTGGTGGTTACTGACCCTACACGGGAATCCACCTCTGAACAGGTTATCCTAAACCGTCCAGGCTGGGCGGCAACTAGAGCGGCGGCTTTCAAGGTTACTAAGTATAGGGGAATGCAGTCAGGTCACCTATTCATTCCGCTTGCGTTGGAGACTTATGGACATTGGCTAAAGACTTCAATAAATTTATCAAGTCCTCTGCCAAAACATACCATGCAAGGAGATATGGAGTGGGACTACCTCTCTCCTATTTCACAACGTTCTTTCGGCAAGGGGAATCCATTACCCTTCAAAGGGCACTTGCAGGGGCTATCTTATAGACAATAGTGACTGCTGGAGATGCATCCTCGACTAGTTCAGTGTGTAGGCCATTCAATCTCCTCAGTTATGACATTATAGGTCCTATATGTGACTTTAGACATGGGAGCTTAGTTGCTCCTTCTTTCCCATGACCCTTTGAAGGAAGGAGTTCCGTTGCGGGTCTTCCTTTAGTAGATGGGTTCACCCATCTCCTGTTTCCTTAATAAAAACTACTGCAGCTTGGAAATATGAACCCATGTGCTACTACGCTCTTAGAATTCAGCTATGGGCAAATGGACAGTTTGCTTCGTATCCAATATAGCACATATATGTACATGGGCTTCTTGGCCGCGCATGCCGGTTTAACCACCTAGTTCTTGGTTTTCTATACTAGACGTTAGGTTGTCGGGTTGACTACGAAGGGCCTGTGGCCGGCGTCCTGTTTCACCATGGACGCATATTACGTACTTGGGGCTTCCGATATCGAGCGAAGGCAAAGAAGCTCACAGAACCCGGAAACCGAGAACGTGGACCCTGGTTGGTGGCCGCCTTGCCCTAACTCTCTCCCATAACGAAAGACGCACCTATGTAAGGGGCCGCCCGTACTCCTTTCTCCGGGTAATTTGTAGTACTTAGTTTGTCCCTTGTTATTAGGGAGCTCTTTGTTCAAGTTTGCTTCCATTTCATCACCTACCGGTTGTGTTGATCCATAATTGGTGTGAATGGTGTTGTGAAACCAAAGGGTTTGGCGGTTTGGTTTAGGTCTAAGGTTTTGGGTTCGCTGCTCTCGCTGGGTGGACATGGTCCAGGAGGGATGATGTGCGAGGGGGGCGATAGTTCAGGCGGGAAAGCTTATCATGTGGTGCAATGTGCACTGTAGGCGAGCAGCAGGCAGACTGCTAGGCAAGTTCAGGGCTAGCCAGCAGCAGTATGACAATGGATCAGCTGACTTGCCTCCCATATTGTCTCCGCTTCGAATGTCAAAGCAGTATCATACCTTGATGTACCTCAATGCTGCCAGTGTTCTGAGGAGGGAAGCACATTTCCTGAACTGTTCATATCAACTACTACTGCCTTCGAATGGTGGGGAGTCTTTGCAGAAGTGGGATCCGTGTTACAGGTTTCTAGGAGGACGGCATGTGGGAACCAGAGCACAGCCTGATACTGTGCTTGATGTCCAGGCCCCGAGAGTGTTGAAGATCTTCACATATGAGATAGAAGCAGGTGCTGATTGTCTGCAAAGCTACCTGGAATATTGCAAGAATGTCAACCCAGCGTATACTGCTTTCATAACCAGGAACGCTCCAAGTTTTGTCAGAAAGCTAGTTTCAGCTGTAAAGCATGATCAGGTGTTTCAGGAATTGCTACTGGATTGTAAGGGGAAGAACAGCAAGACTGATTTGCTACGGCTTTGTACTGAAGATTACCTCAATAGACATGACATAAATGAGGTAGAACCGTTTCTAGAGAGCATTGGCCTGGATCCCAGGAGAATTGCTGAGACCTTGGCTACGACATCCTTTGAGCTGGACGGGGATTGTGGCCTGCTGGCCCTGGCAGCTGAACTGGAAAGACATGGACTACCTATGACCAGCTTGTGGCAACTAATAGAGAAAGACAGCATGACACTTCTGAAGTGCACTCCTGGTGATCTGCGGGAGAGGATTTTGTCCCTGCAGAGGCTGGGAGTTCCAACCCATCATGTGGTGGACGTGTTGCAAGTTTGCCCTAGGGTTCTGAGGACCAATTTAGAAGAAAAGCTGCAACCTTTGCTGCAATGTGTAGAAAAAATTGGACTGGGTAAGGAGGTCATTGGATCCCTCCTGAGGTATGATCCTGAGGAAGTGATTCGAGACAATGGAAGCAAAGCATCTGACAATATCCAGTTTCTCTGGGACGTGGGGGTGTCCACGTTGCAGATCTCGAAAACATTACAAAGCCACCCACAATTGGTAGTGAAGGGCCATCTGGCACCCCAGGTGGAGTATCTGCAGACGTTTGGAATTGATATCAAGAGTATTATTGCCTCTAACCCATCCTTTCTTGGCAGTAGTCCTGAGAAGAATCTGCAGCCCAAGATAGAATTCCTGGAGAAAATTGGTGTCCCGAGGAAGAGACTATCTTCAATATTCCAGCGGTGCCCACAAATTCTTGGTCTCAGCATTGCAAAGATTTTGCTACCTAAACTGCAGTTCTTGCGTGACAGAGGGGTGGCTGAAAGTAGTATTGGTTCTGTCATTGACCGTTGCCCACAACTTCTGTATTACAGCATCCAAAAGAACATGATGCCTAAAGTTGCGTACCTAGAGAGCCTAGGTGTAGACATCAAAAGGGTATTTGAAAAGGCCCCAGGCATTATGGAGTTGAGCATTGAAAGTTCTATGGTCCCTAAGGTTGAGTTCCTGTTGTCCATTGGGATTGAGAAACAAGTGGTTGGCAGGATGATTTCATCATGCCCAATTCTTATGTTAAGAAGTGTGGAAGGGTCGTTGAAGCCAACTTTGGATTTTTTCCGAGGGATAGGGTTGCAGGATGATAAGTTGTGCAGACTGGTGGTTAGCCGACCTCGTGTCTTTACACATGCTGTGGATGGAAGCCTTGCAGCATTGGTCAAACTCCTGCTGGATTTAGGTTTCCAGGAAGGATCAATTGCTATGGGCAATGGTGTAGCATGCTGTTTCAGCGTTGGTGCCACTACAGTGAGAGCTCGATACCAGCATCTTTTAAGCTTCGGGTTTTCTAGGTCTGATGTCACATCCTTAGTTATGCGGCAGCCTTCCATTTTCCATGTGAAGGAGGATTGCATTACAGACAAGATGAATTTTTTCAGGGACATAGGGCTTCCTTTGGCTGCCATAGTCCGCACTCCAGCATTCCTAAGCTACAGTCTTGAACAGCGAATGAAACCTCGATGGAGAGTGATTCAATGGCTCAAACAGACGGGGCACTTGAAGAGGGACTACTCCTGGGGGACAATTTTTGTGGTGTCGGAGAAGTCGTTTGCTGAGCAATTTCTGAGTTGTCATCCTGAAGCTAATGCTGTGTTTATAGGCATTTCTGACGAAATCTTGTGTAACCAGTCACCATTCGATTGTCTTCACAATTTGCAAATGGAGACAGATCCAGAGGTTGATAGTGATTCCGAGGGTCAAGTTTGCGCAGCTGCAGGATGATACTGTTTGATGTTTTAGTCCACCATGCGAAGCAACTGGTTTTGTTCCGCAAATTATATCGTGAAAGGGAAAAACTCGGATGCAGGCTTTAACGTCGAGATGCCATTTAATACCCAGGTGACGGTTGTCATAGCCTGCGGAATGCTTATCTGGACTACCCAAGGCTATGTGAGGTTCCCAGACACGGGATGGAAACAGCAGAATATGGCAAAGTCTGGGGTTCTCAATCTCATGTTCCCAGACAACTTATTTCCGCTAAATCCTCTACCCACTGCGGTATCAAACTCCATCCCTGTGCAACCAGGCTCCGTGGTACAGCATGGAGATTTATCAGCTTGCATACACAACTGTTTGGGCACGGAAGTACGCCTGGGCCTGCACTTTGCGCAGCACTTTAGCGACCTGACTTACTAAAGGTCTGTGCCATTTGTTTTCATCTTGAATCTGGTGACAACCATGGTCTGGAAGCTCACAACCAGGAACCTCCGAACTTGCCTTCCCCAGGGCCCTGTTATTTGCTACGAACATGAATACTAAAGTTTTGGGTCCCTTGCATGCCACCGTCGGCGGCGTTGGCTGGTTACATGAAGACGAATAAGCTGATCAAATTGTATGATCACATTGATGAGTGTGATCACATGGAATAGGAGCACATTAGACATCAAAAACCTGCGCTAGAACTTTCTCTCGGCAATGTCCTGTTCTTTCCTAGGAACAGGAATACCATAGTTTGTACATCAACATCATGGCACCGTCGGTGGGGTTGGCTGCTTGGATGAAGACTGATAAGTTGCTTTTAAATTCGATGACCATGATGAGATGGATGAGTAGCATAAGCTCACAGTCGACTGAGGCTACTTACCCAGACGACAGCGATACCTGGCAGATTTCAGATCGCTTTGCTTTTCTTGAAGAGCAAGACGTCGTCTCCATTTCCGCAGGATTGATATAACAACCCGATGACATTTTCGGGATTCTCCGACTTGTTTGCTCCTTCCTGGGGTTTGTCAGGGCTAGACCGTTTTCACCTCACGCAGTGTGAAGTTTTGCAAGCTTGACCCACACTGGGCATGCCTTCTGGTTTTCTCGTGGCTTAGCATATCACAAGGCCTGCAGCATTGACTTCAACCAAATAAGTCAAGCTTCCACATGTTGCCTTGCCAACCCAGTCATAAACAGTGCCAAGTTTTCAAGGTCTTAGACGACACCCTCTGTGCAGGGGATTCAGCAAATCGAACCTCCTCGAGATGGATGAGGTACGGCGGTCTTCAGGAACGCCATGCTTTTCAACATCGTCAGAGCGCCTTTTTCCCTGCTCCTGCCCACGACTGCAGGGTCCCTGTCGTCCAGACGTCCGATGCCCCTCCTAGACTGCAGCTGATGTCTACAACAGATTTAGGCACAGCCGTGCTCTATGATTTGTATGCTTAACTGTTGCACCATGGCATAAATCTCATCTCGTTGTGGATGTAACATGTCTCCTGCACTGAACATATGCACATCCTTCTCGACGCTAATCCAACTTCGCCCAGGCTGTTTCTTCACACCGCTGTCTCTCATCATCTGCCGCACTTTCAGTTGGTCGTCTGTCCTACCAGCTGCTGCATATGTATTTGCTAGCAACACAAAAGCAGCAGAATTCTGGGGTTCCAGCTCAATGATCTGTTTGGCAGCTTGTTCTGCAAGCTCTATATCCCTGTGAATTCTGCAGGCTGCCAGCAGGGATGTCCACACCTTCACACTTGGTTGGAATTGCATGCCTTTCACAGCCTCATAAGCTTCATCAAGTTGACCTGCTCGGCCTAGAAGGTCTACTAGGCACGCATAGTGCGCATCCGTGGGGGTGATGCCATGATCAGTGTGCATAGATTTGAAGTATTTAACTCCTCGTTCAATTAGTCCAACACGGCTGCAAGCTGACAGCACTCCAACAAACGTGATGTGGTCAGCTGGAACACCTTCTTCCAGTAGTTCTTCAAAAAGGCTCAGAGACTGGTTGCTACAGCCATGCAGGGCATAGCCAGCAATCATTGTACTCCATGACACTGGATCACGTTTGGACATTCTGTAAAACACAGCACGGGCATCAACTATGCTCCCACACTTGGAATACATGTCAATAAGCGCATTCTCAACAAAGGTCTCACAATTCAGTCCACTTCTGGTTATGAGGGTGTGGATCCACCTGCCTTCTGCCAAAGCTCCCATGCTTGCACATCCATTTAGAACCGCTGCAAATGTAACTAAGTCGGGTTTCACCCCCTCTTGCTGCATCTGCTTGAAGAGATTCATAGCTCGATCACCATACCCATGTTGGACATATCCTTTGATAAGAGCATTCCATGAGACAACATCTCGAACTTGCATGTTGTCAAAAACGTGCTGAGCAGAATCAAGGCTCCCACACTTGGTATACATGTCAACCAGTGCATTTTGTACGATATCGTCTAATTCTTGCCCACAACGAATGATGTAGGCGTGGACCAGCTGACCATCTTTTAGTGCTCCTAGTCCAGAGCATGCATTCAGCACTGAAACGAAGGTGACGAGGTCTGGTTCAACAGCTTCCTGTTGCATTTTCTGGAAAAGCTTAAGAGCTGTTTCCTCATGTCCACTCTGAGCACACGATGCTATCATTGCATTCCAGGTCACCACACTTTTGCAGGACATGTTGTCAAAAATCAGATGGGCTTCATCAATAACCCCACATTTACCATACATATCCACGAGGGCTGTTTCCAACACAACATCAAAAGCAACTTTACAGCTAATAATGTCCTTGTGGATCCTCCTTCCCATGTCCAGTGCTCTTGCTATGGCGCATGCTTTCAGGGCACAAACGAAGGTGACTTTGTTTGGCTCCACTGACTTCAGTTGCATCACTTCATACAGGTCAAGGGCCTCTTCGCCAAGCCCAGCATGAGCATATGCTGCAACCATAGTTGTCCATGAAACTACATTCTTGGCAGACATGCGATCAAACACTTGACGTGCATCCTGTAGGCTCCCGCACTTTGAATACATGTCCACAACTGAGTTGCCAACAAAAACATCTGATTCTAGGCCGCTTCTGATGACAAGATCATGGAGGTGTTTACATTCCTCCAATACCGCCCTGTTTGTACACACTCTCAACATTGATAGAAAGGTGACCACATTAGGCTTCAATCCACAGCTACACATCTGCTTCAGAAGTTCAAAACCTTCTTCTACGAGCCCTTGCTCAGCATGTCCTTGTATAATGGCATTCCAGGAAACTACATCTCTCTGCGACATGCCATTGAACACTTCCAGAGCATCCTGCAGGCTTCCACATTTTGCATACATGTGGACAAGAGCATTGCTCAAAGACGTACAACGGATTGTGCCAGCCTTCCCTATATACTCATGGACCAGCTTGCTCTTTTCCAGATCTCCTATAGTGGAGCATGCATTTGCTGCACAAATGAAGGTGACGACATCAGGGGGCTGGCCTATCTGCAGCATTTCTTGAAACAAGCACAGTGCATTAACACCGCCCCCATGTTGGATGTGCCCAGCGATCATTGTATTCCATGATATTACATCACGCTGTGCCATTTTCTCGAAGTGTTTCTGTGCATCCAGGATGCTACCACACTTGACATACATGGCAAGGAGTAAGTTGTCCACCAGAACATCAGGCTTGACCCCATCTTCAAACATCCGAGCATGAACTCGCCTGCCCTCGAACAGACTGGACAAATTTGCACATGCATTGATGACGATGGCGTATATGAACTTGTCTACGTTACAGCCCCTTTGGACTCCATGGAATAACTTCAAAGCCTCCGCAGCTTGACCGTTATCAGCATACCCCTTCAGAAGTCCAGTCAATGCAAACAGATCCTCCTCGGGCATCTGGCAAAAAACCTCTTGTGCCAGTGCAGGTTGTCCACAACTGGCATAGAGTCTTACAAGGTTTCTTCCCAGAGTATTATTCATATCCAACCCAGTGTTGACAATTTGAGCATGCACATGCCTGCCTTCTCCCAAGGCTTTCCTTCTGATGCATTCCTGCAAAACACAAACGTAGCTATTGGTGGATACCCTGATTCCTCGTTCACACAGGCTATCCAGAAGGATCAATGCTTCCTTCAAATGACCACCTTTACAAAGCCGGCTCACGTCCTCTGGATACCTGCGTAGGTAACAACCCGCTGCCAGATCAAGGTGCGGTAACCTGATGAGCATAGCAGAGAATACTACAGCATTGACCACTAATGCACACTAACCTCCTGCAACCCTGTGACAAAGTATACTGACATCCACTTGATTGCGGCATTGCATCTAGCTCTGCTTGCAGCCCCTCCTTTGACTGCTCGTGCTTAAAGTCTGGATACCTGGGATCATGCTGGACGGGTACGGATCAAACCCACAGAGCCAAGAGACACCAATGGAAGCCTTTCAGTAACCTAGGGCAGCCCTGTACCTTGTTAGACCCCTTGTCCCACCGCTGCAAAAGACCCGACAAGAATTCCTGACACGTAGCGTCCATATGCTTGAATGCACCTTCAATCCACCACAACAAACAGCCATGAATTCAGTAAGGAAGTCACAAGCTGCACATCATAAAGAGCAGCAAAGCCTCTGCCAAATCCTACCCTCAGCTGCAATTGTTTTAGTGAAAATCCGTTTGTTTTCAGAGATATGGGGATTCTTCTGGCTGCCATGGAGCATTCCTGAGCTTCAGTCTAGAACAGCGAATGAAACCTCGTTGCAGTGTGGTCCAAAAATCGACGGGCCACGTGAAGAGGGACTACTCCTGGGGGGCAATTTTTGCTGAGCGATTTCTGAGGTGTCGTCCTGATGAAGCTCATGCAGTATTCTGGGCATTTTTAACGATACCTTTTACAACCAGTCAACGTTCGATCACCTTAACAATTTGGAAATGGAGGCAGATGCAGGAAGATGTTTCAATGTTGCCAACAAGAGCTGTGACTCCTGGTTCTGTCGCCCGTAGTATGGTGGTTTTGTTGCTCGTATTACAGAGATTGAGGGAGACGCTCTCAGATGCAGCCTGCAGGTCATTGACGAAGGAGGTTCACCTTTAGTTTGTCACTCGCAAAATCTATCTGCAGTATCTACGTGAAGATCCAGTTCAGTTCTGCCACTACGGGAGAACTTCCAGGAAAACGAATTTTCGCAGGCGAAAGTCCTGAGGCTCGCGGGAGGTGAACCATGAGCACGCCAGACGGGGCTTCTGAACCCAACCACGACCATGGAGCCTGGACCTGGCCTTGGGGCATTGTCAGGGTCTACTGGGTGGCGGCACGATAGCTTTAGAGATGCATATGTTGGTCAATTAAGAAATGCAGATCTAGCCTTACACTTTTCGACAACCAATCAGATTTCTACTGTGTTGCCCGTCCTGCCTGGCTATAATGCTGTGATATCATGTCTAGCAAATGACTAGGTTCTTCTTGTTGGTCTCACATCCGTCTTTGATGTTGAGCTGAATCCAACATTATTCATGCCAGGACATGACATCATGTACTGGCACAATGATAAACATCTGATTCTCATCTCTTTTAATATACAAGTAGCCCGCCGAGAATAATGAGCAGCTATCTGGTAACACACCCAATATCCCACCTGGAGGCATGCAAAGGCCTGAGAGATGTGAGATACACAATCCTACAAAGTTGTAAAACCACAACACACACATTGGAGCTGCAGCAGCATACCTTCCAGCCATCTGGCGAGGAGTTTCGATGCTGCCTGAATGTTGCAGATCAATCATCTTCCTCATTTTGAGGAACTTGATGATTTAGTTTTTGAGCTCGATACATGTCAGCCACCTGTAAAGACAATAGTACAAGCTGTATAAGATATGCCAGAATTGGAAGACAGATCTAAACAAGCACTGATTCAATACCTGCTCAGCAGTTGTTGCTTGATCTGGATTTTTATCTTCACGAACACGCAGCAACCGAGGAAATCGCAAGGAGATCCCCTAGAAGATCAAACCTGCGGTTGTCAACAGTCATGAAAGAAGCAAAAGTGCTTGATGTGACATGCCACACTGTGTAAGGTGTACTACCTTATTAGGATCGACGATGCCAGCAGCTGCTCGATGAACTGGACTGATACTTAAATCTGCTGCCTTCACTTCCCAAACCTGCATCAACAAACATATGCTACTACATTATTTCAAGAAAACACTTCTGCAGCTGGATGCATAATTGATCTGTTACACACCTCTGACGGTTCAAACCAAACATCCACAGGTAGAGTCTCCCCATAACGAAAGTAGGACTGCAAAAGGGGAAAAAATGCATGAGTGATATTTCAGGACATGCCGCAACTTAGAATCTCATGTATAAGCCTCCAGCCATTACACACACCTTCGGTTTAGGGATCACTTGCTTTTTAAGACTTGAAGATCGCTCTTGGAGTACAGCTTCGCTGAAGCCAGTTCCTAAGGCCCAACAAGCAAGATCGTGAAGCAGGAGTACATAGAATGGGCCCACCTGATGCTAGAAAACAGCTATCCGAGTTGCCAAAGAGATCCTAACAGTAGAACGCATCACTGTAACTGGACCAATAAACACAACACCATTCCACAGGGCACTGACCTATCTTGCAGATGCTCTGAAACTCTTCCTTCTCCTCACAATAACAAGCCAGCAGAAATGCTCCATAGAATCCTAAGCCAGACAGTAACATCAGATTCCACCAGACAGTTTCCAGATACCTAGCGCTGAGATATTGGTGAAGTAGATAAGAAGTGCCACAGAAAGGCAGAAATCAAAATATAAGCACCAACAATCAAGTGATTGTTGAAGCACAACCGCGTACCAGTTCGTTTCCCTCGTCCATGGAAGGCTCCAATAGGTACAAGATCTAGTGAATCGCCAATGCTACAGCATAGTCCAAGAGTTGCCACTGAAGGGTGAGTCTCCAGATAACTAACATCATGAAACAGTCTGCGACCTGCACATATACCTGTCCATGTAATCCTTCTTTAACTTCAGCCACTTCTGTGAGCGCTTAGATGGTTCATAAGTTGCATCTTTGTCCAAAGTCTTCACAATCAGTCCCTCACAACTAGAAGCCGGACCAAAACGGTTATTGCAAGCAGAGAGAGTGAAGGGACACGAGGAAAGGCTTTACTTACATACTTCGGGTTTGAACACTTACCAGTGATTGACTGCATCATCGAGGAACAGTTGTATTTCATCAAGCTCATTACTACATGTCGCTACTGCAAATTGAAATCTCCCTGGAATCTCTTGAAATGAGTTGTAAAGTAACTACACAGCACTCAGTCACAACTCTGTGGTTGGAAGGATGCAACAGCTTTTTCACAAGAAAAAAAACTTTTTAACAGCTTTTTAACAATATGCAATGTGGTCAGATACCTCTCGTCGAACACTGAGTTGTTCTTGCAGGAGCTCCCTGCCGTTAAGGTATAATAAGTCAAAGGCAAACACGCATATTTGGACTTTGATGTCCTCAACAATAACCCCTTTTCTAGCTCTGGTGCTCAGAATCTGCATCAGACCAGTCCTTTACATGAGAACCAGATTACACTAGTAGCAAAAAGGTGTGGCTGAGTCAGGCCAAAGGTTCAGATATCGATACCTGGAAAGGTAAAATCTTGTTTTTCTCTCGATCATATGCCACAACTTCAGAGTCTAGCACAAAGGAGGTCACCTCTGGTTTCTTGAAGCTGACAGTAGCATTACACCATCAATTGATAGCAACACATGGCCAGAGAACCATGGTAACCAGAGAGAAGGGAGCACATTTGAGCACCTGTTTACAGAAGCCACTATATCTGGAAACTTCCCAGTGTTTCGTTCTGCATTCCTGCTGTAGATTTCCACTGAACCATCTTCTAGGAAGTGGATCTGCAGATAATGGAATAATACAAAGGGTTAGCTCCAGGAGAAAGAGGGACTCTAGTTGATAAGCAATCGTCTGCTGAAATAAACTTCACGCAGTAGTTCCTCGTGGCTCACATGCACGTGACAAGAAATACCTGTGCCCGTTCTCCATCATACTTGTACTCGCAAGTGAACAAGGTTCCCTGGAATTTATCAAGTATTTCAGACACACCCTTCGTAGGTTTGGCCAGCATTGGCCCGATCGGCACTCCCAGGGTGAACCTGCAAACATCAGGTAGCTTTTGGATTCCCACATCCAAAAGGGCAGGAACAATTCTGTCGTATATTGGCAGGACAGAGTAAGTTTGCTTCATTATTTGAACAGCCTGCTGACAATACAATGCAAACACTTAGAGCTGGGGTAGAACAAAAGCTGAAAAGATTAGACGACTCTTGAGGTAAAACAGGGCCTGGATTGGCTAACTCCAAAATAGGAGTTCGAGACACTGGTCAAGCAGGCAATGCTGTGACGAGCTATGGATCAGGGGAACCGACCTCCTCAATCCGACTGGCTAATTGTGCAGCCGGAACTCGAGGCTGCTCCGACAGAACAGCCGACTGAGCCAATGCAGCTAAGACGGTCTGCTCTGCCAATCCTATTCTGGTCTTTCCCTGGAGTCACAACCACGGCCCCAGGCTGTTGTTAAGGAACATGCACACTATACTTGTGTGTGCCTGAAAGGCCCTGAAAGAGGCTGCTAGGAACGGAAACACCAACCTGAAGTAGGCGGATCAAATACTGAGGTTCGCAGTCAGTGGCTGCCACAATCAGAGACTTGATTTTAGCTCTCTTCTTATCCTGGCTCTCTTTCCCACTTTCCTGGAAGACATTTCAGAGCTCCAAGTGGGAATACGAAACTTCACTACTCATGCACAGATGCTCTGAGATAGTTCCAAATAACTTAAAGCTTGCATGAAGGGCCTGAAGAACCTGAGTTCATGGTACAGTGTCAACGGCTTGCCTTGGCAATGACCCGGAACATCTCCAAAACCTTCACACAGGTCAGAGGAACAGGCCTGGACATCAACCGCTGCATAGACCGATTGGCTTTGGCCACGAGACCAAGATCTCCGAGCCCCTGCGAATAGCCAACTCCAACTCATAAATACAACTTCCTTTTCACCGAAATCTCCAGACAGCAAAGACGACGTCGCCTCCACCTTCAGCTGCGACTTGATATGCTCATCCTTCTTCCCGAACGTCTCCGCCAGACATTTGATGATAGCAGCATCACCAATCCCTAGCTCTAACCCCTCGTGCGCAGGCGCAATTCTATTCGCCGCGAGGTAAACCACCGCCAGCAGATCGCTCGGCTCGGACGCAATGACTGTGCGAAAGACATTGCTCAAAATCTCCGTCATCGCCAGCCTCCCCGACTCATTGGCGATCACTGCCATGCGACACATCAGTCACAGACTTGTCGACCAGCAAACAAACTGTTTGGAATCCCATCCCCGGCTCCGAGAACGTACATTCGAAGGCTTTGGCAAGGAACAGAAACGGCACTCGATCCCCCTGCTTCCAGAAAGCCGCTGCGGCGGGATCGAAGTCGTGCTGCTTCTTCAGCAGCTCCTCCACAGCAGTGTCAGCGCTGGATTGCTGCTTCTCCCCCGCATCCTGGCTTTTCTCCGCCTCCTTGTCCTTGTCTTTCTCCTTCTCCTTGTCTTTGTCCTTGTGCGAGGCCGGGGCGCGGCCTCCTCTGGCCTGCGCCCGTGCGGCCTGCATCAGCATGTCCTGCACCGTGCGCCCCGCCATGGCGCCGCGCAACAGGCGCAGGCGCGGGGGAAGATGGAAGCGGAGGTGCTGCGCCGGGAGCTGGGGCAGGAACTGGGTATGCGTTAGGGCTCGGTCGTGGAGGCGAGTGAGAGTGGAGCAGCCATGGCCGACGATCTCCCAGAAGGGCCTGTGGTGCGGCAGGGCCGGGAACCACGACGACCCGCCCCGGAGTGTGCACATTTGGCGGGAACTAGCAACAGAAGAAGAAGAATTTTATTTGAGTCCACTAAGGCGGATTTCCGTCATGGACTTGGTACTTAACAACTTGTACCATGGTGTGCCTAAGCTACTTGCACCAAGGGCATCCACTCCCTTTAGGGACCCATCAAAGTACCCATCTAAGCTCAGGATGCTTAATCACGGCGTTCTTATAAATGTGTGTCCATTTGGCCTAAGCCATTTGGCAACAAGGTTCCTTTCATCTCCCATCAGTTGATCCTCCCCCAAGACATTTTCGGGGAGGATCAAACCTTCCATGTTCCAGAGAATTGTTCGTTAATTAAACTATGGATATTTTATTGCGCTATGCTCGTTTATAATACTTTACTATATCATTATACTTTATTTTGTTCATCATGATATTTAGACAAGGTAGGAGTATTATAGATGCATGGAGGGATATATCCATAGATTTAATGTTTTTGAAATTCTTGTATATGATGGGATGGCCCATATGAATACGGGATCAATTAGTTTATTTAACTGGTTATCTAATCATTTGATTGATTGTCATAGGTGTAATGGCAAAAGGCAATCCACAAGGCGGCGACAACAAGTGATGCATCTTCCTCTTCCTCCGTTGTGTATAGTCCATTTATTCTGCTTGCATGTGATAGTATTGGCATAATAGGTGAACTTAGGCAGGGGGCTTAGTTACTCCTTTTTACCTCGACTCTGGGGTCTCCCCTTGTTGTCCTATGCTGGATAGGCTCTCCCCATCATTTTTGTTTTTAAATTGTAAAAAAAATTGTATATTTTATTGTTAAATATTTATGTATTCAATAAACGGCATACATAACTTTTCATCCATTAAGATATATAGATTGTTTAATATTTTATATTATAACAATAACTCGTAAAACTATTTTTCCCTAGTGTTGGTGCTGAAAATTAAAACTAAAACTAAAAAATCAAGATACTTTAAAATCAAAGTAAAGTTAGTAAAACTTGCTTAGGGTAGGCTTGAAGTACCTATGTAATAGGTTAAGAAGCCCTAGAGAAAGAGTTCTTCACACTTCATTTGCTTGGAATGACGCAATCAGGAGTCTGTGGGGACCTAGAGTCGTTCATGAAAAGGCCCCGGGGCAATGTGGCAATCAGGAGTCTATGGGGACCTAGGGTGCGAAGCTAGAAGGAAACCTCGCCTTGTGTTGAGAGCTAGTCTAAGAGTCGTTGTTGAAAGACGAGGCCCCAATGAAGAGCTAGTTTTGCGATTGTCCTAGGGCTGCGAGGCTAGAAGGAAGCATCGCCTTGTGTTGAGAGCTAATCTAAGAGTCATTCTTAAAGACGAGGGCCCCCGGGCAATGAAGAGCTAGTCTATGTTGAGAGCTAATCTAAGAGTTGTTCTTGAAAGACGAGGGCCCCGGGGCAATGAAGAGCTAGTCTGCAGTTGTCCTTGGGCCCTAGGGCAATGAAGAGCTATGAAGAGCTAGTCTGCGAGGCTAGAAGGAAGCCTCGCCTTGTGTTGAGAGCTAATCTTGTGTTGAGAGCTAATCTAAGAGTCGTTCTTGAAAGGCAGGCCACAGGGCAATGAAGAGCTAGTCCGAGGTTGCCCTTGGGCCCCTAGGACAATGAAGAGCTAGTGCAGTTGTCCTTGAGAGACAACAGTGCACTGTTGTAAATATGTAGGACAATGAAGAGCTAGTGCGGTTGTCCTTGGGCCCTAGGGCAATGAAGAGCTATGAAGAGCTAGTCTCAGGCTAGAAGGAAGCCTCGCCTTGTGTTGAGAGCTAATCTTGTGTTGAGAGCTAATCTAAGAGTCGTTCTTGAAAGACAGGCCACGGGGCAATGAAGAGCTAGTCCGAGGTTGCCCTTGGGCCCCTAGGACAATGAAGGCTAGTCCGCAGTTGTCCTTGAGAGACAACAGTGCGTCAGAAATATGTAGGACAATGAAGAGCTAGTCTCAGTTGTCCTTGAGAGATAACATGCTAGTTAGCGTAAATCGTAGTGTAGTTTTAAGGTTGTTTTAAATTGTAAAAAAATTGTATATTTTATTGTTAAATATTTTATGTATTCAATAAACGGCATACATAACTTTTCATCCATTAAGATATATAGATTGTTTAATATTTTATATTATAACAATAACTCGTGAAACTATTTTTCCCTAGTGTTGGTGCTGAAAATTAAAACTAAAACTAAAAATCAAGATACTTTAAAATCAAAGTAAAGTTAGTAAAACTTGCTTAGGTAGGTAGGCTTGAAGTACCTATGTAATAGGTTAAAGCCCTAGAGAAAGAGTTCTTCACACTTCATTTGCTTGGAATGACGCAATCAGAGTCCGTGGGGACCTAGAGTCGTTCATGAAAAGGCCCCGTGGCAATGTGGCAATCAGGAGTCTATGGGGACCTAGGGTGCGAAGCTAGAAGGAAACCTCGCCTTGTGTTGAGAGCTAGTCTAAGAGTCGTTGTTGAAAGACGAGGCCCCGGCAATGAAGAGCTAGTTTTGCGATTGTCCTAGGGCTGCGAGGCTAGAAGGAAGCATCGCCTTGTGTTGAGAGCTAATCTAAGAGTCATTCTTAAAGACGAGGGCCCCGCAATGAAGAGCTAGTCATGTTGAGAGCTAATCTAAGAGTTGTTCTTGAAAGACGAGGGCCCCGGGGCAATGAAGAGCTAGTCTGCAGTTGTCCTTGGGCCCTAGGGCAATGAAGAGCTATGAAGAGCTAGTCTCAGGCTAGAAGGAAGCCTCGCCTTGTGTTGAGAGCTAATCTTGTGTTGAGAGCTAATCTAAGAGTCGTTCTTGAAAGGCAGGCCACAGGGCAATGAAGAGCTAGTCGAGGTTGCCCTTGGGCCCCTAGGACAATGAAGAGCTAGTCTGCGGTTGTCCTTGAGAGACAACAGTGCGTGGCGTAAATATGTAGGACAATGAAGAGCTAGTCTGCAGTTGTCCTTGAGAGATAACATGCTAGTTAGCGCTGTAAATCTGTAGTGTAGTTTTAAGGTTGTTTTGTAACAGTTGTCCCTAGAAGACAAATGGCTACTTGGAGGTGTCGTTTTGCTTCTGGTGTACAAGGGTTGTCTGCTATGTAGTTTTGAGGCTGTTGTGAAACGGTTGTCCTTAGAAAACATATGGCTACTCAGAGGTGTAGTTTTGCATCTGGTGTATAAGGGTTGTCTGGCGTTCTAGTGTGTAAGGGTTGTTTGGTGTTCTGGTGTTTAAGGGTTGTCTGGCTTGTAAGGGTTTTCTTGTGTGCAAGGGTTTTCCGCATAAGGGTTATCTAATGTGTAAGGTTTGTTTGGTGTGCAAGGGTTTTCTGCTTCTACTATATCAGGGTTGTCTAAGTACGTGCAAGGGTTGTCGAGAGTACAAGGGTTGTCGAGAGGGACAGTTCTCCGATTGATGTATAAGAGTTGTCCTTAAAAAGACTACGGGCTATCTAAAGGTGTAGTTCAGACGACATCTGGTGAGTTGGTTCTTTTGTATGTCTGTCGGACCATGATTGAACTACGCGAAAATGGTTATGACCTGTGCTCTTTGGCTCACCTGCTCAATCATGGGTAACCACCCAACACTAGGCTTGAAGTACCTATGTAATAGGTTAAGAAGCCCTAGAGAAAGAGTTCTTCACACTTCATTTGCTTGGAATGACGCAATCAGGAGTCTGTGGGGACCTAGAGTCGTTCATGAAAAGGCCGGCAATGTGGCAATGTGAGTCTATGGGGACCTAGGGTTAGAAGGAAACCTCGCCTTGTGTTGAGAGCTAGTCTAAGAGTCGTTGTTGAAAGACGAGGGCCCCGGGGCAATGAAGAGCTAGTTTGCAGTTGTCCTAGGGCCTGCGAGGCTAGAAGGAAGCATCGCCTTGTGTTGAGAGCTAATCTAAGAGTCATTCTTAAAGACGAGGGCCCCCGGGCAATGAAGAGCTAGTCTATGTTGAGAGCTAATCTAAGAGTTGTTCTTGAAAGACGAGGGCCCCGGGGCAATGAAGAGCTAGTCTGCAGTTGTCCTTGGGCCCTAGGGCAATGAAGAGCTATGAAGAGCTAGTCTGCGAGGCTAGAAGGAAGCCTCGCCTTGTGTTGAGAGCTAATCTTGTGTTGAGAGCTAATCTAAGAGTCGTTCTTGAAAGACAGGGCCCTGGGGCAATGAAGAGCTAGTCTGAGGTTGCCCTTGGGCCCCTAGGACAATGAAGAGCTAGTCTGCAGTTGTCCTTGAGAGACAACAGGGTACGTAGCGCTGTAAATATGTAGGACAATGAAGAGCTAGTCTGCAGTTGTCCTTGAGAGATAACATGCTAGTTAGCGCTGTAAATCTGTAGTGTAGTTTTAAGGTTGTTTTGTAACAGTTGTCCCTAGAAGACAAATGGCTACTTGGAGGTGTCGCTTGCTCGTGTACAAGGGTTGTCTATGTAGTTTTTGAGGTCATAGAAACTGGTCCTAGAAAACATATGGCTACTCGAGGTGTAGTTTTGCATCCGTGTATAAGGGTTGTCTCGCTCTAGTGTGGGGTTGTTTTGTTCGTGTTTAAGGGTTGTCTCGCTTGTAAGGGTTTTCTTGTGTGCAAGGGTTTTCCATAAGGGTTATCTAATGTAAGGTTGTTTGGTGCAAGGGTTTTACGCTACTATATCGTGGTTGTCTGCACGGGTTGTCGAGAGTACAAGGTTGTCGAGGGACAGTCCGATTGATGTATAAGAGTTGTCCTTAAAAGACTACGGGCTATCTAAAGGTGTAGTTCGGGACGACATCCGTGAGTTGGTTCTTTTGTATGTCCGGACCATGATTGAACCACGAAAAAAAGACTGTGCTCTTTGGCTCACCTGCTCAATCATGGGTAACCACCCAACACTAGGCTTCTGAGTGCGTTTCTGAGTGCTTAGCAGACATAGCTGTAGGCTCCCAAGTATGTACATAGCTAGTCAATTCTTCAAGCAGACGAGATACTTCTTTCACACTTCATCAGCGTCGGATATGGCAGTCATGAGGCTATGGAACCGAGAGTGCAGGTAAGAATGGAGCCTTCCCTTGTGTTCAAAGCTTAGGAGGAGAGGATTGTGTGGGGGAGTCTAGCTACTGCAGAGATGGGTAGCACTGGCGAGGTAGGAAGGGAGCCTTGCCTTATGTTCAAAGCTTAGGAGGAGAGATTGTATGGGGAAGTCTAGCTAGGTGCATCGATGGGTAGCACTCTCTCCATCTCCAACTGCAGGAGCTACTTGGAAGTGTAGTTTGGCGTTTGATGCGTAAGAGCTGTTCTTTTTTTGTGTGCGTGCCTAACCATGATTGAACTAAGCGGAAATGGTCATTACTTGTGCCTTCCGCTCACCTGCTCAATCATGCATAGACACGTAAGCAATAAAAGCACAGCCCATCACGCATCAAACGCAACACTAGGCTTCGAAGTACCTAGCAAACATAGTTTTTGAGTGCATGGCTAACCATGATTGAACCGAGCCCCAAATGGTTATTCATTATTTGTGCCTATTGCTCACCTGCACAATCATGCATAGGTACCAAACGTTACACTAGCATTCCAAGTACCTAGTAAACATAACTTTATCTTCCAAGCAGGTAGCCATCTTACGAAGGATGACTCGTAGACCACTTCCCTCGGGGAAGACGACCAGTTCTGTCCAATATTATTCTTTATTGTAAGGTATTATTTTTCACTACTAATAATGAAAAGTGCAGTAAGGTGTTACAGAGGCTCGCCCATCTAAGCTAATCTTCTCTTCCCAAGTTCTCATACATACATACGGACCACATTTCAAAATGTAGGGTGATTTTCGAAAAAGTTCTCATACGAGTGAGTCTACATACCACAGAGTAGAGTGTACGTAGCTACTAAAAGGTATGTACGTAGTCACTTTGGTTTGAAAGTGTCACCAAGATAATATTTCTTGACGTTGGTGTCATCGTAGAGCACATGTGGTTCCCCAGATGCCATGACCTGGCCTTGGTGCACCATGTAGGCACGATTGCAGATTCTCAACGTCTCAGTCACCTGCACAGCACATCAGAGTGGGCTCACAAAGAGCACTTCCGACGTCCAGCATGATGAACAAACAACAGGACCAGGAGCTGGCATACATTGTGGTCGGTGATGAGAATCCCCATTCCCTTGACATCACGGAGCCGCTGGAGTTGCCGCTGCATCTCGCTGACACCAATGGGATCAACCTGCAAGCATGAAAGACTGCCATGATAGAGAAGATGGGCAGAAAGCAGGGCCACAATGCTGCAGGCAAGATACCCCTGGTTACCCCAGCAAAAGGCTCGTCCAGCAGGAGTATCTTGGGGGGGCCTCCTGCACAGTTAGATGCCAACACCCGAGCTAGCTCCTGCACAGTTGTGGCGGTAAGTGTGGTCAGCATGGGCATCAGCATCGCTCGGTGGCAGTGAATGAAAGAGTACCTGCAACTTACTGCCCTACGACGTTCTCCTCCAGACAGGCTTCTCCCATGGGTCTTGTGAACATGCTGGAGGCAGCATTCTGCCAGCAAGTCCTGTTAGAGGCCAGGCCCACGAGCAGAATGTACCTTACGTCGAACACACCCACAGAAGGGATGGTGTGGTACCCGAGACATACGAGAAGGAAACTCACCTGCAGCCGTTGCTCATGCTCGTCTGGAGGCACACCGGTTTCTTGCAGAATGAGCAGGATGTTGTCACGGACTGAGAGCCCCTTGAACACGCTGGATTCCTGTAGAAACAGAGTGTGGGCTCGTCTGAGTCACCTTGGCCGGCAAAGGTGATGAGCACATGGCAAACCTGGTGGTGGTGATAGTGACGGCATACCATGGCAGGCATGGCATACCTGCGGCATGTAGCCTATTCCCAACTGGGCTCGTCGCTGCAAAGAGAGATCGGTGATGTCCAGAGCCTCCCATAACACTCTGCCTCTGGTGGGTCGGTCTCTGCCCACCAGCATGTTGAAGGTGGTGCTCTTGCCAGCTCCATTCGGGCCTACGAGCCCTACCTGACAGACAGAAGCCCAGTCGGCTGCCAGTCAAGCTGCTGCTAACAAGCGATGGGTATGGCCATGGCAAGGGGAATGGTAATGCGACGGGCAACGGGACCGTGAGGAATCGTGACTGCGGCAATGTCTTACCACTTCACCTTGCTTCACCGCAATCGAGACGCGATCCACTACGATTCTGTCGCCAAAAGCCTTGCTCACCTCCTCCATCCGCAGTCCAGCGCCATCAGCTATTGGGCTGCTGGGAATCAGAGTCTGCAGCATACTTGAAGCAGGATGCCAGGCGGCGGTGTTGGGGCTGGAATTCCTGCATGCAGGGGACCACAACAATGATCAAGCGTGGCGGGGGCCAGAAGATCGTGTCAAGGCTGCTTCCAAGCAGACCCAGACATTTCTCATCTCTGCGGGCTCCGGTGGCCGAGAACCGCACAATAGGCGGTGAGTGTGCTGCCTTGTGGTGAGTGCTTCATGCTTTGCAGTCGTTTTTCTCGTCTCGGAATCTGATGGGTAGGAAGCTGGATTGCAGTGGAGCCGAGTCAGCGGGACGCGCTGTGGCGAAAATTCGTGGCCAACCCTACGCTGTGGTGGGACACCAGGTCGAACAAGGTATGCAGAGCTTGCCGTGCAACCTGGTGGAAGAGACGGGCTGGGCAGCGGTGGGCCTGATTTTTTGCCACCCTTGCAGCGCAGCCGCAGTTATCCTGACTTCGTGCACAGCGCAACCAGAGAGGCCTTGTGGGTCGATTCCCAACCTGCGTGGGTGGAGGAGGTTCGATCAGCAAAGATTTTGTCCGACCAAGCTGGATTTGTTGGCTCTCAGGATTCTGAAAGGTGACCCACTTTCCCATCCGCTTTCTGCATGTTTTGGTGATGGTAAACGTGTCTGGCAGCATGGTGTGGCTGCTAAAGTGTGTGAGGTTACCTTTCTTTCCTTTTGATGACCACGGCCTCAAATCTTTGCAGGGTGGCATGGTGTGAGGCTCCTCTGGAGCTCGGAAGCTGGACCAAGCTCTGCGAGCAGGGGCATCTGAGGGAGGCAGTTGATGCATTGGACCTCCTAGTGCAACGGGTGTCGTTCGTTCCAGCATCTCTCTTCTACAATGTGCTCAAGGGGTGCATTGCAAGAAAGGATTTGGTGTCCGGCAGGCACGTCCATGCACTGTCGCTTAAATGTGGACATGAGTCCAACACATTTCTGGCCAACCACTTCATCCGCATGTATTCCTCTCATGGGAGGTTGCAGGAGGCGATGCAGGTGTTTCACAAGCTGGCTGCACCGAATACCTTCACATGGTCCTTTGTCATCTTGGCACATGCAGAACATGGGCAGCCTGGTCGAGCCATAGAGCTGTACCATCAGATGATGCAGACGTCGAGTCTGAAGCCGGACAATCATGTATTCTCGGCAGTCCTGAAGGCATGTGTAGGTGCTGCGGATCTGGCAGCTGGCAAGCTCGTTCACGCTGATGTTCTAGGGAATGGGACGGAGCCGAATGTTTTCGTCTCCAACTGTCTGGTGGACATGTATGCAAAATGTGGCAGCTTAGTGGATGCTCGCCGCGTGTTTGATAGCTTGCCCACGAGAGATGTGGTGACATGGAATGCAATGATATCTGGGTACACCCAGCATGGGCTTGGTCAGGAAGCCCTTGCCCTTTATGCCAGTATGCAAGATGAAGGTGTCACCGCTGCCACAAATTTCACTTACTCGTGCCTTCTGAAAGCATGTGCGAGCGTTGGTGCATTGCAGCAGGGGAAGCAGCTTCACTTCCAAATCCAGGAAAGGGGGCTGGAAGGGGATGTGGTGGTGGGCAACAGCCTGGTGGACATGTACTCCAAATGTGGGAGCCTGGACGATGCTCGGAGAGTGTTCGACAGACTGCCCAGAAAAGATGTGGTCACTTGGAATGCTTTGCTGAATGGCTACGGCCAGCACAATGCAGGCCAAATGGCAGTCAAGTGTTTCAGAGAAATGCAACAGCATGGGGTCGGGCCTGACGATGCCACTTTCATCTGTCTGCTGGTGGCGTGCAGTCACCAGGGGCTGGTGACACAGGGTCAGCAGTATTTCCGAATGATGGTGGAAGACCATGGCATCACTCCTGCTGCCTGTCACTACAACTGCATGGTGGATGTTCTTGCGCGGGCAGGCCACCTGGACGAGGCCGAAAAGCTGCTGCTGGGTGTCCCATTCAACACGACTGTAGCAGGGTGGACATCCTTGCTAACTGCCTGCAGAAGCCACGGGGACGTCGACCGTGGCAGACGGTGCTTCGACCGCCTCATCCTACTGGAACCTCAGTATGCAGGTGCTTACGTCCTCATGTTGAACATCTATGCTAATGCTGGCAGGTGGCAAGACGTGGACAGCATCGAGAACCTGAGAAAGCTCACAGGTGCCTGCAAGAAGCCTGCTAGGGCCTGGATCGAGGTGGGGAGCAAGGTCCATGCATTCGTCGTGGGTGAAGAGAGGGACGACCTTTCCTCCAGACTGAAGAGTGCGAATCTGCAGCTGAAAGAGGAGGGAGGCCATGTCCCACATACAGACCTCGTGCTCAGGCCTGTGCCCGAGCAAGAGAAGGAAGATGCCCTGTGTGGACATGCCGAGAAGCTTGCTTTGGCATTTGGGCTGCTCAACACTGCTGATGGCACACCTTTGCTGGTAACGAAGAATCTTCGAATGTGTGATGACTGTCACAGTGGAACCAAGATCATGTCCCGGGTCGAGAAGCGTGAGATCATAGTGCGAGATGCTCACCGTGTTCATCGCTTTGTAGAAGGATGCTGTTCCTGTGGCGATGGCCACTAGCAATGTGAGCATGAACCTCACATTGCTCTTGCTGCTGCAAATCTTGCATCTTCGACAAGCTCAAGAGTTGTCGAACGTTGACTGTGGAACCAAGATCTTGTCTCTAGTTGAGAAACGTGATCATAGTGCGGGATGCACGCCGGGTTCTTGGCTTTGTAGAAGCATGCTGTTCCAGTGGCGATGGCCACTACTATGTTC